>MU122496.1:0-33727 GCA_014904905.1 Wilcoxina mikolae CBS 423.85 | reverse complement strand
AAAAGCACTTCACGAGGTGATTATATATGAAGGGCGGTTACCCGGCCTCAGCAGCCAAGTGCACCTGCCACCGCCATTACAGTATTGTTAAGGCTTGTTCTCCTCTTGAAGAATCTTGCCCTTCTACCCTCGGACATTCTGGAGGTCTTTACACCTTTATCCTCGCGCTCTAACTATTGCTTCTGTCTAAGCTTTTCTCATGAGCTCCTCTACCTATCCTACCTTTCGCACTGATCCCCTTCGTGCCCTTTAATGGTCTGTCAGACCTTCCTCATCTTTCTACTTATATCTCTAACTTAGACAAATAGAACCCATACTGCCATTATTCATTCGTACTTCTGTGGTCAAGACCTATCATGTCCTTTCGATCTCACTGCTCTCAGGCGAATCATATGCTTTTGATCATGAGGCACATAAGAGCCTTTGTCAGCGACGCTCCAAACGCAGGTACTTTCGTATATACAGCCTCTCAGCTGCCTTCGCATTATCAATGGCATGAGCTGGCAGAGCATCTTCCCAATAACCAACTTTAACTCCTTATCGGGGGTGTGGTTGACTGCATGACAGCTTATACAATTTCGTTGGGTGTGAGTGATAATCTGTGTAGTTCTGATGACATCCTGGGATGGCGCTTGTACTATCCAGATACAGCTATCATTGAGTAATGATAGATGTCCCCGCTTTGGTGGTGTTTGGTGATGTACAACTTGGGAGGTGTACCATAGAAACATATCAGTCGGGGATCAGAAATTACGGCCAGCCAACTCACCACCCGGTGATGGTTGTCAGTGTTGGCACATCCATCCAACATTCAGCTCTGGCCAATCGACAACATTGGAAATAGATGATCCTGGGAACATCCTGCCACAGGCTCTGATCACGAGATCAATGTCTGGCAGGTGAATATTGAAATGCAAGAGGAAGCAGGTAGCACATCAGTCATTTGATGGATCCTGGAAATTATGTCAGAAGAGGATGGGAAGCCTGCAGAGAAATATTGTTGGAGAATCAGGCAGGACAGAGACCTAATAGGCGATCAATGGACAAGGGATGTAATAGATGGGGACACCAAGTAGTGCAAGGGTGCACCAAGGAATTTTACTGACGCGAAGGTGAAGAATATATGTATTACCACCCGATCTAATACATAGCGGAATGGTGAGATTAAGATGATGAGAAGCAAACTTGGACAGGAAGGGAGATGGGATTCAAGATCACCAGTAACGACTGCAGAGAAAGTTCACGAACAAATATTGATTCCGCAGTCTATGAGCCGGATGTGTAACGACTACTTATAAATCCTTAGCAGGGGTGATTATTGAAGGACTTCAAGGTTCGTCAACTCTTGAGAGGGGGTAACAGTGGAGGCCTAAACCGATACAGAGGGAATGCAAAGAAGCTCTATCCCAGAAAAGGTGGAGATGCTCAGACAATACAACATTTCATCAAAGGATGACAATGGGTATTTATATCTGATCTCTGCAGGTCAAGTACATACACCGGTTCCGCAACCGGGAGTAGATTGAGCCATCTTCTGGTAGCCAGTCAAAACGGCCCCAGACCCAGACAAGTTGTTGTTCATGGTCATCCGTCGCCCATAGAGCTGAAACAGAGGCCGTTCTGAGAACGGGTCCGCACCCTACAGTGGGGATGTGAGTGACCGGATTTGTCATCCGAAATCCAGGACAGCAGGCCTACATGACGCTTAACATGTACCACATGATATTCCTACACAGCTGTATATTAAAGGTGGTCTGGAACGTCGGTGCCGAAATGCTGTGTTATAAGGCAGAATGAAGATCATCAACAACTGAGGGTAAATTCGGTTGCAGAAAGAAATGGTCAGTCATTGGTGCTGCAGCCATCATATTTAACAAAGCGAACAAGAGAAAGAGGGCAACAGTGTGTGCATTCCCCTGCAGGCGATTAAGGCAGCATTTGCTAGTGTGGCAAGTGGGAGGCAAATCAACTTACTGAACAAAAGCTGATAGATGGAACAAATATTCAATGGACTGAGAGGTTTCTCAATGCAGGCATTTTGTATCAGGAAATTGAGGGCAATTTCTTGAAGAGCCATGCGGTGGAATCAGGCATCGCGCAGGGGTATCCTGGGTCATGAATTCTGTTCACAATATATTCCCCTGAGCCAATAGAATGGGTTACAGACAGAGTCCAAGACATTGAATGTCTCTTTTTTGTGGATGACCGTAGGTGGGTGGCAATCCAGCAGGACTTGAACCATGTATTGAAGAAACACCAAGCCTGTGCAGAATTGAGCATCAAATGAACCAGCAAACAAAACCAATAGTTCGACACTGCTAAGATGGAAACAGAACTATTTACATTCAGGTGAGGACATACCAAACGCTTTCAGCCGAAATCCATAGCTATAATTAAGGCGGGTAATACAGTGGACGAGTTCAACAAAGATGTAACAAGTTGGCTGAGAATCAGGATGGATGTCCTACTGGCTTTCAAATAGCATTGAAACAAATGCCTGAGGAAGGCCGCAGTTCAATAAACATGACTCGTCATACTGAAAAGAAAGCATATAATCATTCCAAAGCATGTTACATAGGTGCAAATAGCTTGCGCCCATGTTCTGGAACTATATGCCAGTGGCATCGGGTATGGTTAAAAAGAAACTGGCAGTCAAGGGGACCACCAACCTTTTTTCAATTGACAATCGAGGTAGACCCTATGTGCGCCTGCCCACAACGTCTCTGAGTGTACTTATCAGAGATCCAGGGATCACACCTGCAGCAGCGACCCTGAATTTCAGTCAATAACAATTCGCACCAAGGTGAGTAGAGGAGTATAAAGCATCCGAGCTGCAGATGAGTGATGACTACCCTATGTTGGGGGCACCAATATGCAGAGTGATCGACAGTGGAACAAAAATTGTTGCAAAGAAGAGCCCTTATGGTGGCTCAACCTTTATAAATTTTGAGATGTGAGAACTGTTGTACTGTGTGATGATGTTGTAGCTGAGACAAAAATAACGCGCTGGACGAGACAGATAGGCTCCAAAGTAGGTACAGCAGTGTGAATGTTGTGGACTAAAGAAATGCGATTCGCAATGAGAGAGTAGTAACCCCAGCATGATCCAATCACACAGGGCACTGGAAGTCCTTCCGAAGGCGGCCATGTGGCTAACTGACTATTTTGATCCTAAACCAGGACATGCACTATCCAGATGGATCAACCACAATACGAGAACCCTTCATAAGCGTAGTATTGAAGCGGTGAGGCACTGTGTGCCGGAACACACAGGCAACTCTTGGAATCAAGAAACAGATTCGGATGTGATTCTGGCCTCAGTCTCTGGGTGAGAAGTAACAGTACCAGAACAAGTAAACAGCTCGGTTGTAAATAGAACCATACGAATCTCTGGGGCAAGATCGACCTTAAATACACCATCAGATGATCAATATTCCAGCAATCACTTCAGCTATAGACTCATGGGCAAGGTTCAGAGTAAGACACACATCAAAATGAGGAGTGTGAAGTAATTTGCTAGGATTTTGTATCCCATAAGAAGCGGCCATGCACCAGTCAGCACATAATTAACAGTTTCGGGCACCAAGACAACAACACGTTCTGGAAATGAAGATGAAGAAGCGAAGGCAGATCGGGTCAGAGGCGAGAGCATCGATTCCGCAACTTCGGCTGGTTGAAACAGGAGTGGAAGTTGTTCTTGAAAGTATGAATGAAGGTGACAGGCTAGACAGCAGGCATATGCCAATACATGCTGGACTCTAAGCAGTTCTTCATGGAGAAGTTCAACAAATGGGTCAGAACTTGCTGGCAAATACTGACTTACACTGGGAAGTTCCCACCCAAGTGAGTGGCAGACAATAATTTAGCCTGCATCGATGTCTTAGCAGGATACAAAGAATCTGATTGTTCAAAATGTTGTTCAGGTATCCCATCCAAGTGGAGGAAATAGTTCCTGGTTTTGAGGTTTGTGTTCGGCAGGATGTATCATTTCCTGTTGTCTCTTTAGATCTTACAAATATATTTGCTTCTTTTTGTAAGAATGGGACTAGAGGTGGCATAAGCAGAGCTTCGCCATCTAACCGGCTTGCCCACAGGCATCTGGGATTAGGGGTGTGTCATATCCTGATTGGAATGAATAGAGTAAATCAAAACAAACCAATCAAGAAAGTGAATTTGATAGGATATATCAAGTATCGAGAGTCTAGCAATTGTTTTCAGTGTATATCTGACGCGTCATAAACGGTTGATTACAAATTCTTATGAAGAAAATTATCTGATACATGAAGAGAGATTATAGTTTAAGGATTTACATCCTTGTATAGAATCATAGATGTAGATATGGTTGCCGACGGAAATTGGTAATCAAGGACCTATCAATTGCCAGTAAGCTAAGTACGTCTTTCTGGCAGTAAACTGATGTAACTTTTTGGGCCCTGTCCCGAGAATCCTGATGTCATTTGGAAGTATCGCCTAGGCCCTATGGTTGCTTCAGTGGCTGGTATGAGGTATCGGCAAAGATCAGCCATGGATCCAGGTACCGATGGTTCAGTGTGTGGTGCCATTCTCAAATATATAGAACTCTTCATTCCCCTATCTTTATATGATGGACAATTCAGGCAAGTCTCTCATTTTTTGATTTGTTGATAACATAACTAAGATAATGGCTACGAGGCAAAAGCACTTCGTAAGGTTCATATAAATAAAGCGTACCCACCCAACCTCAGCGGCCAAGTGAACTTAAGAGGCTTTGTACCCCTGCGAGCCATATGCACTTACAAGTCCATGTTCACTTTGCACTCGCATCACAGTAAACATTAAATTGTCACCAATTGATATTGCTTCATTAGGTATACAGTAATTGAATGATGCAACAACTGTATCAATAGCTTGTATAGGATTTACTGTAGATTGTGCATCATGTGATATTGATCCATGTGATTGAGCTCCTTACTGACAACTTGCCTTCTGAGTAATATACATTATCTGGCAAATATTCGGGGCAACAAGGATTGAAAATGAAAAATTGAATATATGCAACCAGAGAAATGAGTTGTTCAGTGGTAAGACACAGTTTATTTCTTATTATATATTCCATTTCTGTATCACCCACACCTTTAACATTACTTTCATATCTCACTTGTAAATTTCCAATTTGGATTACCCAAAACACAAATCCTTCAACTCAACAGATTAAAAATTACACAATGATTACAAAACACAGGATGACCATTTTCTTCTCAGTGTCACTGCTTTCACCAGACTGTATATCAAAACATCAAATTCTAGAAGTATTCAACTGAACTCAATTTTCTTTCCGTCACCACCAGCTCGTCGACGTCCCATAACCAGTGCACCAATATTATATTTCAAAACTTCATGTTGACAGTCCTAACCGGGTTCTATATAGATCCGGGGTAACAAGTAACATGATAAATGTATATTAGGGTATCCATGGAAATGATGTAAACAGGAGCAACAAGCGGAACAATTGGTTACACTCCCTTGTCGTGCCATTGCACTATATCTTGTATAACAAATGCTGCTCAGCATTTTCCCCTGGTAATCTCTAACGAATATGGTTCTATACTGATTTTCAATATGTGATGTACAGTATATATTGCTAATAGTTTATACCTCGAAACTCTATCTGCACAAGTAGGGTAAGAATGAATATCTGCAACCTATGTCCCTTACATATATGATTAAATCCAAATATATAATTCAAAACAAAACTGTGATTCTCTCAGGTTCTGCTCTCATTCACCACATCAGTATTCAAGGCATCCTTAGAAATATTCTTTATGCGATTCGAACATATTCAAGCAAAATTAATTGATTGAGTTCTATATTCTGTCTGTGCAATGATCACAGGCTTTACAGCGCAACTACATGCATTTATTACAAAGGATCATTTATCATTTACTTGCCCAATCATTCAATTGAGCCCACCCAAAAATAGTGTGCAACAGGATGTTTCTTGTTGAATCATATCTCAACTCTGCTGGTAAACAGCACATATCTGAAATATATTTGATTTATAGAATGTACGCACATTTGGCGTAACTTAGTTATATGTTTCTGTATTAGCTCAATATTACACAGAGGCATGTGGTGGCCAGTTCAGTAGGTTAGCATATTGGGAAGCATAATATCTCCTGGATACAGGTAAGATACTATGCATATTGCCCTTGATTCGATGAGTAACATGCTGTAGTGATAGTTGATGTTATCTTCACATTAGCATACAGTCTGATGTACTGGCAATAACGAGGCTAATTTATATCACCAACTTTAAGAGAATCAGGCATTATAAAAATATTCATTTGCTTATGATCACTATGATCACCCTGATTTTTGCTATTATTACTGCTTCGATTTATTGGAACACTCTACAGCTGTTTGGTGCTGAATGCAACATGCTTCCTTGACACTTCAGGGCCTTATTGCTGGCAGATAATTATTGATCCTTGATAATACCGTACATCGGTGAATGGACTTGTAGTAGGATATAAGATAATATACAGTTTCAAAAGTTGACAGGTGAATAACGAAGAGTAGTATATATGTAAGACTATCACTGCAGTGCAATTGTACTCGTAAGTGGAGTATAAGTACATCGGGGGTTCCTCAGCCATCAGCTCGATCAATCAGGTTTCTTCTGTCCAACCGAGATATGGTTGCAAGCAAGATCATTGACTGACATTACATCATCTCCCTCAGCAGTAGCAGACCCCATGGGCAACCATATATGTAGATAAAAGTGGATCCTTGAGAATACATCCAGTTATGTACACCTCTTTAAAGGTTGATAAGACCCACGACTGATCAGTATCTTGTATACATCAATTTGGTGAATTCGGTAAGCGGCATATTCCCATCTCCAATGTCGGTGCTATATCCTGTGCTGATGCTATTTGTAACCGTCCGAAACCCATTCGAAAAAACATCGATCAAAGAAAATAGTTAACCTGAGTCCAGATTCAAAATCTTCAAATGCAGTTTAGTCGAGATATCTACCAATGACCTTTGAGGCATATTTGGTTACTTTCGATGAAAACATCATCTAGCTCCTGAGTATTGTCAAGGTTCTCGGCTGGTTTCCAACTGGAACGGATTTAGTTTAGCCGGTCAACAGGATAAGGTCGAATACTTTCCTGTAGGTTTGCACAGGACAAGGTATCTAATTGACCTCCCATTCTTCAGAGTCGTCGACTAGTGTTGGTTGTTGTTTGGGCAGTGGCTGGCCTACCTGTTGGAGGTGTAAGGCAGTCCAGCAAATTGAGATTGAGGACGTATTGCTTCCGGATGAGAATACAGGAGGTCGTATTGGTAAAGATTCTTATTGATGACATTACTTACAGTACAAGGCCCTGTCCATTTCAAATGCAACTTTCTAGATGGCCTTGTCGTGCAGATGTACCACTTTGAAAGCCAGACCTTATCACCAACCTCAAATGCAACACCTTTGTGAACCTGCGTATGTCATCTGATGGGTTTGAGCCTCCTGTAAGTACTTGTGGAGATTTCGGTGCAACTCCTCCAGGGCGGCTGCCTTGATTTCTGCCTGGATCACACACTTCACATTGGATGTTTGCTACGGAGCCTTGAACTACATCAACCGGTAGTACTGGAAATTACCCCAAATGGGAGTCATTCCCGAAGTTGCAAAAGCCCGTAGATACTGCTCCATCATTTCATATCGGTACTGGGTCGTTATGTACAGTTGTTCATGGAAGAATGTTGAGAGTCGATGGTCAGTACACAAATGGGAACAAGCTCTTGTCTAGATTCGGTGTATAAACTGTTAGCCTATGTCTGTGACAATGTTGTTATATACGCCACACTTGCAAATAATGTGGTCAAAGAAGAGTCTGCCCAACTCTGGTGAATCGATATCTTTTCTGCCCAGCAGGTATATTCCCATCTTTGTCAGTCGGTCCTAAATCTCAAGGATGGTGGTTTTACCGGAAGTGGACGATTCTGAATATCCATAATACTGTTCATGGTTACCTATTCCTGGGATGCAGACGGTACCACTAATGGCATATTTGCTCCGTGCTTTGTACGTCAAGGTGCCTTCATCCGGTGGCATATACCACATCAACTTACATATTGTGGATGCACCAGCACATAGCTGCCCAAGACAAATTCCTAGATACCTGCTCTGATGTCCTACGAGCTCCAATGTGGCTGGACTTGTGGTTGTCATGAAACAGACTTATTAATGTTCTGTGTTGAGAGTCGCCCACATGTACATTTGTTCTGCCTTGTTGAGTTATAGCTCACACAACAACATTCCATTGTTTTTGCTTTCCCATGTTGTCTGTGATATCTACTGAAATTGCCCAGTCGATGAGCTTTGCCAAAACGTCCTCTTTCAAAAGTCAGAAATCTTGCCCCAAATCGTTGCCGTAATGAGATCAATGCATGGAAATACTGACATGATTGCAGGTAGTTGGGCACCAGAATTATCACAACTGATATCATAGTCGGGTTGTCTAGAAGGCCTATCGGCCGGATTCTTGGTTCCTTCCAGATGTTTGATAACAATCTTGTGATCCGAAATGCTTTCCGACTCGCTGGCATAATTTCTGTAGAACGCTATTAACCTCAGCAAGAATAGCATGTTTGTATGGTCGCAGTAAATGGAGACCTTGTGATTGACACCCTCGAGACAATGTAACCACTGCTTCAGGGCCTCCACAATGGCCAATAGCTCTCGGCCGTCAGTATCATACTTTTGCTCTTCGGGAGAGCATCACAAAAAGCAAAAGTTTACAGGCTTAAGAACCCCGAAACTGTCATACTGATTGAGAATGACTGCAATCACGAATCCGGGTACATCCGTTTGGTGAACGAGTCATTTGGATGGCTCTCAATGCTGGAGTATCTGTATGTCATTAATGGCCATCGTCAGCGTCCCAAATGCCAACTTGGCCTCTTGAGTGTAATCTCGCTTAGTTTTCCCAAGTAAACCTATCTTATTGACTAGTTATGTCTGTGACAGGGTTAGCTTTGCATATTTCTGAATGAAACTCTGATAACTGTCGGTCAACTGAAGAAGCAGCTTCACATCTCTTACCGACTTCTGTGTCCGCCAGTGCTTCATTATAGTGACGCCGTCCGATTCCATTCTTACTGCGTTGGGAATGATGACAAACTCCACAAACCGACCTCTGAGACTGTGAATTACAACTTCCCAGATATGCAGTAGAGGGCAAATTCCTCAAGGGGCTGATGTTGCTTCTATTTATGCTCCTGATGCTCCTTCTGATGTGTCGAATTGATGTGCATATCGTTGATGTTGCCTACATCAAGGCCGTCAATGTTAGGCTGTAGACATTAATCAATATGAGACTGAAATGTACCAGTTTGTTTTTTGATCCGAATTGCATGACCAGGCATTCAAATTGGACATAAGCAATTACCTAGCCCATCGTATACTCATCACCTTTGTCAATTCGGATAAGGTTATAAGAACTGCCGTGGTACAGTGTCGTGAATATCCTGGCATCATATACATGGTGAATCATCACTGGGATTAAAGGAAGGGGACAATGATTTGTTACAGTCACTAAATTGAGCCCTTGGTGAAAGAAACAAAGTCTTAGACCTTCACCCTTCATTTTGCCAAAGAGACAAGGTGCAGCCGCCAGGGAAGATAACTACTGAATACACACAGTGACTCGGTTTGCCTCCATTGATAGCTTAACGTCACTAATTCGATCTTCAATCAATTGTACATACAACTATAATGTAATTTGTAACTGGGCTTCAAATTGAATGCATTGATGATTGACCAATGTGGCGTGAGTTTCTTTACCTGGCATTTTTGAAATCAAGCACGAAATCTCTATATGTGGTGGGTATGTGCCCACGGTCATCAGTTATCACTGTTTCCAGTTTCGCTGTATCTGCAAATATTTGTACAAATATCTTAATAATGTGTATGAATTGGTGTATGTTGCCAATAAAGGAGGCCTTATCATTCACGAGTTATCCTCAATGGGAACCTTCGATGTATCGCACACTCTTCTTGACTAGGAGAAACAGTAACAGCCATTCAAGCCCCACATTGTAGGTATCTCTTCGGCCACATCTACCGCCGCTGCTCCCAGCCCACCCATCAAGAGCCTTGTGCTAATCTTTAATCCTTAGGCGATGCCTTCATCCGTCGCTACTAACAGCCCTGATCTGTTCCCCAACAGTCACGAAGAATGTCACAACCACCTACTCTCTGGCCAATAGTTTGTCGAACGAAGTATGTACAAGTATTTCAATATCCATAGTATTGCCAGCTTCCGAACACCACTTCTCCCTAGCCATAGATTGTGGTGCATTCCTCAAGCATTACATTAAGTCTGGGGGGTTAACTGCCAGCACTTCTGCAGAGATCAATGTCAACTACATTGCCTATTGATATCAGGATTGTTGGACCGGAACCAAGCCCTTCCCGAAACCAATTTGTAAGGCCTCATGGACACAACTAGCACCTCTGATTCCTGAACTGGTGATAAGTACCCCAAATGTTGAACATTTGTCACAAATATTATGACTCTTGTTCACGTTACCTTTCAGCTGTGCATTAAGGTTCAGAGTGGGGACAAGATATGGTTAATATAGTAAACCAAGTGGTTTAATTGTTCTTGTTGAAATAAAGATGCTCATCGTGGCGCAATCAATAAATCCTCGCACAAGCTGCCTCAATCCCTTTCGATCCTTCATAAGAACCTTGTGTGCAATTTGCAACACATCCGGTCTGGCCGTGCCGCATAAGTACTAACTTAAACATCGAGCATCTGGGCTCTCCAACACCACCCTTGATATCATGGAGATGTGTTGGCATTTTAATCTATCCATCATTGCCATCAACAACAGTGTTACCGCCCAATCTAAACCTAATTCAGCCTCGTCCAATATGTTCTGTCCGGCCACATACCGATGTAGGCGTATGAGTTTTTTGCCTGCTGCATATCAAATGACTTCTGTCGTTTGACGTGTTGCCCTCTATTCCCACTAGGGGCATGCTTCTGCTATTGCTGTCTTGGGTTACCTGCTTGAGAATTTTTGGGGCAGAAACTCACCATTTGATTTGCTGATCTGGAGAGCAAGCATTTGCCACTTGATCATTAGCCTTCAAAGTTCCATATCGAAACCAGCAGTCCTGGCTGTAAGCCTGATAGTTGTCCTATGCCTGAGCTGGCGTGTTTGTTCGATACAGGCTGGCCGGATCTTTCACCGGTGGTTGTTCCTGGCTCGGGAATAGATGGCCGGTAGCTCCGCTTGCTGCTTTTGTGGGAATTGTCCTTCGGTTGCATTGCTGCTGAGGCTGTAGCTGAGACTGCTGTGGCAGCTTGTTGTCGATGTGCGTGACCTCTAAAGCTGCGGCATTGCAAAAAGGGTCGCCCATGGTGTCGATCCACCCACATACAACAGTCATCGGACCAACTTTCATTTTGAGAGCGTTCTGGAGGCCTGCCCAGGAGATGTGGAATAAAACCTCTTTGTGCTTCTGTAGGTTGCAACTGGCCTGCATCCAATTAGGTTTCAAACGGTTCGCATTGGCTCTAACCGGCTCTTGTGCCAATTGACTCTATTTCTTCATAAGCCTGATGACCGCAATGCGACATCTGTACTTGTCTCCATTGATCTTGACCATCTCGTCCGAAAGGAGTTCGAAATTTTGTGGGCATTGATCGCATTCCGAGGACAAGTAGCCGGCGTATTTTGAAGGGTCTGTCATCGCTGTCTGTATCTGTGCCAGGTTCTGGCGATTACTCCAGTAGTCCAGATCAGAGATCGAGTATATTTCAGAGTATTGTCCACCGGGTGGCAATTGGTGGTCATGAGGGTTGATGTTCGAGCGTAACGGGTCATGAAACCGGTCCAGGCCCATCGCACCGGCGCAGTACCGTACGGGATATACCATGATGTAGATATTGTGCTCTGGGCCAGTGGTTGTGGTTTCCGCATTGAGTTCTTTCGGCGCATTCGGTTGCCCATTGTGCTCGTTTTGCTTCCATCCGTTAGCGCTCCAGTTTCCGCTCGGCTTAAAATCGTACCTGGTGTTCAAGTAACATCTCCAACATCAAACGGTTCTGAAGCGCCACATCTTGACGGTCCACATCGGTACTTCGGGAGCAGAGATCACCGGTGTCAACGCCGTCCCCATCAGTTATTCTTCTTCGCCATGTAGCCTGGCATCGAAATCATCTTTGCTGTTGCCATCATCTGCGTCAATCTCTGCCTGGGTTGGACCATCGGAGCAGCACTTTCGGCTGCCAATGCTGGTGCCTGCAGGGTGTTGTCGGTCTCATGACTGTCAGTGACAGGAAATAGCGTTCTGCTTAACTTTCTTGGAGGCATGATTCTAGTTTGATTTTGTTATGACAACGCGTAGGTAAAGGGGTAAAACACGAAGTCCCATGATTTCAGGGCGTACGTCCGTGTACGGCCTCGTATAAGAGAATTAGGGTGGTTACGGTTGCAAACGAGGATAAGTGAATATAGTAGATTCAATAGGTAAGGTTATCGATGGCGTGCAAGAGCAAGAGCACGAGCCGACTAAATACTGGGCGGATGGACGGTTACCCTGCCATAGGTCGGCGCCAGTACACATTAGCGAAATGTTTAAAAATAGATTTGAGTAATAATAGTGTAAGACCGTAAATGTATGTATGGCCCAAGATATAAATATGAGAGTACATACGGTTGGAAATGTGGATAGGTGAATATAGTTGAATAGTATATAGGTAAGATTATTGCTGGGGTGAAATTGCACCTGGGTGTCGAGTGTAAGCATGCTGGTGGTTACCCAGCCATCCGCTTGATAAATCAGGTTGCTTATGTCCAGGCAAGACATCAATACAAGCCAGATGATTGACTGCCATTACATCATTTGTGAAGTACGTCAGCCCTGGTACATATAGATTTGTCAAGATATGAGTGCAATCATGTTCAGCTGATATAGATGATATCAAATGTTAGGTAAGAAAGTATGATAATGGTTGCTGTGCAAAGGCACTTCGCAAGTTGACTATATACCAACAGCTCTTACTCAGTCTCGGCTGCCAACTGCACTTGTATACCCAGAATACTTGTGATCCAAGTGCATTGATGAGGCCAAGTACACATGCGATCAAAGTACACTAGTCATGCAAACTGTACTTATCAGCCATGTGCCCCTGCCATATTCATTAAATTAGACTTGTAAGAATGGGGAAATACTGAATTGTTCTGTAGCCATGCAGGATCTATTAAATGCCTTCCTGTAATCATCGTTGATGGTGAAGGACAAGAGTATACAGAACCTTGATTCTATACAAATGGCAAGAGAACATACCAACAACAAAATAAAAATCGAATTATTGGCTTGAATAACCAGGCAAATTATGTCATAGATTTTGTCACTTCAATCCAGTAGTACATGGCTGCAACTGACAAGATATTTTAATTTGTACATTGTTGAACAGTACAGACTGAGTGTTTAGAGGCCCGGTATTCCTAGAGCACTGCGAATACAAGCTTCACAAATATCCGTTCAACTGACACTGTTCAAGTTGTTATCAAAATGTTACATATTTTCTTGGATAATCAGGTTATGCTTCTGGATAACCAAATGAATTCATAAATGATAACAAATCTGCTTTTATAACTGATTGTGCTGCGGTTGCTCCTGGTGGTGTTGCAGATAATCATTAGTTTGCTACTGGATATCTCTTGTTGTTGTCCTTCATGTTGCAGCTGATGAAGTTGTTACTGAATTTTTCATATTGTTATTGCTGTTGTTGGGGCTAGATTATAAAGTCTACATGATTATGGCTGTACCTGCTGTTGTGTACAATGCTGTTACTAATGCAACTGTGGCAAGTGGAACTGAATTTCATTTGTTATTATCGTTCCAGTATATGTCAACACAAATTGTCCTCAAATATATCAAGGGTGTTGCATCCATCATATGTGTAGGTTTCAGGGTGAATTGAAATAGAAGGTTTTGCGATTGTGACAATCTTAAGTTGTTTTATATCCTCAGATATTAATGATTTAATAAAATTAACTCAGTTGATTATAACATATCTGTTGGAATCAGGAGACACATCATTGAAAGCCATTAAAAACATTGAATTTCTAATTATTCCTGCAAGCTATCAAGTGACAATTTATATGTTTTCTACTAATAAGACTGTCGACAATGTAGAGATTTCCAGTTGAACTTTCAGTTCTAAATTACATATCCTATTGCAACATATGGTAAAAGTCATTCTAGCAGATGGTAGAGATACAGGTGAGATATTGTAGAAGCATTAGGAATAATAGATGAAAGGTATTTGTCACCTGAAACGAAATGTGTATGCGCTGTGAGCAATTTCTAGATTATGAACTTTAAAGAGAGAATCTCTTCACTGGCAAATATATTCTTTTCAAACCACATGCTACCACCTTGTTTAAAATCTCGGAATTTGAGGATTGATGGTTTTCTTTGTTGTGGCTTGAGAGTTATCTTTTTTTAGAGTTGCCAGTGGATTTGGAAGGGGCACCACTGAAGGGTGCGGTAACCTGTGTGTGGAGGGCGTCTTGCGGATCTTTGAAGATAGATTGCGAATTGTCATGTAAACAGGCCACTCTTTCTTGTCGCTAGCTAAATTCGAGTGATGTGTTCCTTCGGATATGAAGATGAAGGGAACAACTGTATCTCCCACTCCGAGCGTTGACTTAAGGTTAATTAGCACATAATTATTCTCGGGTATCTCAGCTTACCTGTGTCTCGCACCACATTCCGCCATGTGCATTTCGGTATAGAGACGTTTCAGAGGCATCTCGCTGTTAAAGCAACGATGAGGGGCATAAATAACATGCTCAGTGTAGGCTGGCTACCGCATCAACCATCTCATACTTTTGATGATGTCTCGACTCCAGTAATTGATAGGGTGTTGGTGAGTATCATTCCATCTCATATTATCAAGAGTGTGTAGTTACAACTTCCCGAGAGCCTGATCATCTACCATGTTAGCAACGAGCTTCTGGATTCCATCCCCGTTCTTGAGACATGGGAAACGCACAGCGGTGTTTTCTTCCTTCAGCATATTGTCATAGTACATCTTTATGCCCTGCTTCTTTGTCTCACACTGAATATATTTGTACTCTTCACGCGTTGCAAGCCTGGTAGTTGGGATTGTTTTGTAGATTTGTCTCAGGGCAACCCTGAGCGTAGCGTTCCCATTGATCAGTAATGTAATTGATCAGAGGAGCGCCTGTGCTGTGGGATGTTTCCGTCCACGACAGAGGAGGGGTAGGTGGCGGTGGTTGAGACTCTGAGTCTGCGATGTTTTTCAGGTGTTCGAGGTAGGGAAATGCGTTCTAGTCTTCAACTGTATCTCTGGTAGCGTTGAATTAACAATGCTGAGCGGGTTCAATATGTCGGGGTGCGCTGCACATAGTCAGATACATTTGGTGCGCAACTGGAGGGTATTCAGGACGGTGTAATTTGATATGTTTAAGTCACCAGCAGTCTGAGGTCAACTTCTTTTGGCATGAGAATTCGGGGCAACCGAAAGGGGTCGTCTCTAGCGATGTCGACGACACGCGAGGAGTGGAGTATAAAGTGTAGAAAGGGATGAAAGTTGGGGCCGGACCTGTGCAGTCTGGTGTGGGTGGAATCTCATGATCTTTGCAGCTAACCTGAGAGATTTATTGAACCTCAACACCATTACAAGGTGGTTCCTCTCACGCCAGGAGTTGCAGAAAAGCTGCATACACAATGTCCTATAATACTATGAATAAAATAAAATCAATACAAATTCCATAACCAAAATAAAACGTGAGCTATTCAAAAACCTCACAACCTCTGTTATATTCAATGCCTGCGTCAAATAGATTAGAACCAACGAAACGAACAAGGCCACAAACTAACCCTTGACCCAAACTATCCAGAAAACAAAAACCCAAAGGGAAAAAATCACGTCCACGCGTACCTTACTCAGTGCCTGAGATGAATAGATTATAGCAAAAGAAACTCACAATACCAGAACCCAACCCTAACCAGAAAGCAACAACAATTGCTTCCTCTGCAATGCGAGGACTGTTTTACTCGTCTCCTTCAGAGCCATCTGGACGCACCTCCGGGAGAGCCGCATTGCAAAGAGGTACATCGGGGATAATGTCGCCACCTCGTGATTCAATGAGTAGCTGCTGATCCACATCGACAATGGAGGTGTTTCAAGCTGCCCTATCTTCTCGCATAGTTGGCGCTGCCGAAAGAGTTTTTCCAGCGTTACAAGCCCCAACATCTAAAGCCAACTAAGGGGATAAGTCTCTGGAGTTTGTGGAGGTGTGTGAGGCTCCAGGGTTTGTGACCGTGGGGCATGTGCCAGATGTTGTTGCCATGGGATATGTTCGCGCATCATCTGGCCTTCATCCAGTTGCACGATTGGCCGATTGTAAATCATGGTATCAACATCGGCATGCGATGAATTTACCATCTATCCCTGGCCAATCGTCCGAGGTTCTTTGCCATCATCCTCAACCTTATCCCCCTCCTCCACATCCTCCTCCTCCTCATGTTCTGCCTTTTCATTGTCTCCCTCCCATTCCATATCTACATCGCCGTCTAAATCAGTGCAGTAAGGTGCATCCACATCCTCCTCCATGCGTATATCCACATCAGAATCTGAATCACATTTGCTGACCGACTCCTTGGTTGGGTCAGTGTCATCACCTGAGGAAATTGACAAGGCATGTGATACTTCTGGCACTAAATATACCCACTCTAGTTTGCCCTCCGTATCCAAGTCTGTCTCCTATATTTCCTTCTGCCACTGCAAAGCAACAACAAGAGAGATATCATCTCTGATGGATATCTTGGGCTGCTCATTCCTCTTGCTTCCTGTAGCCTTTCCACCGCTCGGGGAGCTTGCTCCCCCTGGGGTTTGTTTAAAATACCTTTCCCTTTCCCGTTCTCCTTCCAGTTCCCCTTCCCCTATCCCTTTCCTTCCTCCGGTGCCTTCCCCTTCCCCTTCCCTTCCTCAGTCGCCTTCCCTTTCGCCTTCCAATCCTTCGTTGACTTCCCTTTCCCGGTTGTTGTCCCACCACCCTACGTGTCCTCCTCACACTCGCCATTGTCATTGTTATTGCCATCGTCAGGACGTTACAAATACACTGCTTGGCACTCCGGAATCTGCCCAGTTCTCTTTATCATAATCCTTGTCGATAATCTCATCCCAATTGTGTGGGGTATCATCCAGGACGATGCCTGGCTTGTACTGCTGGCAGCTGGGAGGCTCAATCTTTGCCCTGAGATAATCGCTATCGTACCAAGAGAAATGCAGGCAAGTGCGTTTATTCTTTCCAGAGCAGGTAGACCGTGGATTGGAGCGATCGACTTGAACCCCAAATGCACGGGAGATTTACCACCCCCAATTGTTCACTTGGTCGCTGGGGTTGTCAAACATTTATCCCATATATGAGCGGACTGCCGCCCACCATTCCGGAAAAGGCAAACACCTGCTCATGCGCTGCGGCCAAATGAGCTAGAATTGGGCAAAGTGGTGAATGATAACTGGATCAAGAAAAAATATATATTAGAACAGATGACATGCCCTCTTATCATTGATGGCGCAAACATTGTATATCCGTATCAGACCCCGGATATGATCTGAGATGAAAGACTTTATACAGTCACAATCCAACGCCAGGTGTCTCTTTAAAACGGACGTGGGTATCTTTGTCCCGGAAGTTGTCTTCCCCTTTCCTTTTCCGCTACCCTTTGGTACCATTGAAAATGAATCTACATCCGTGGCGTTATCATTATGATGCAGTCTCATATAGCGAAAGGAAGCCCAGAGGGAACATACAGGTTATGTATGTTATCGGGTGTGTTTTGGAACGTGTGGTATTGTGTTGTGTTGTGCATGTTACATGATGCCGATATAGTTCAGGATGCTGGCGGTGAGATTATTATGGCACGAAAAGGGAAAGAAGGTGTAGGCGGGAAGAAGGGATATATATAGTCTAGTTTCTGCGATTTCTTTGTTCACTTTGTGTGATATGATAATTTTGATACATATACTGCATTTTGTTGGTTAACAATCAGATAACCACCCCTCAATAATTAGGGACAACCAACAGGTACCTCATGAACGAGAAGCCTCTGGACGAGATTTAGTTGTTGCGGTGAGGAAACTCTACAACCCAGCACATTGTTTTTCCATCATACACGACTTTTACCTCAAAGACCTCGTTCATCTCTGAGGCAATTGAGTAGTGCTGAGGTCGTCGCAACTATGCAATCATCCAACACGACTACCAACATGCCTAGCGGTGGATAAAGCACACACAACTGATGACATATTATAAAGAATACGCCATTGTTCGCTATGCAATGCTTGGAGCTCTGCCAAATGGGAATTTCCACAGGGTAGCAAAAGATATACACAATCGATGGTGCGAAGTATTGGGCGGAAAATGAGTGCAATACTATAATAATCGCGGCCAAGAAGGCATCAACACCCTACATGCGGTGCAAATAGACCATCTGACGTTGCTGCAATAGTGAATATCAATGGTGAGTTTAATCTGAGTTTAATCTGAGGGCAGTTAACCCCATAATTGAATGGTTTTCAAGAGATCTCATTCACGAGAAACGTCACAGGCGATAGTGATATAGAGTCAAGCGCGGTCTGCACTGCACCTCCCATGTTTTTTGAATCCCTCTCTGATTGCTCAAATATGAGTCTGTCTTGCCTGCCGTTGCATAGGCATGCAGAGGAAAGTATTCTGACTTTCTCAATCTCAAACATCTATATCGGACTATGACTTCTGAAAGCACTCACCCTGACACCAGTCCGGTCGTACCCATTGTTCGAAGTCTTACTAATCGTTAGAAACAACAAACATTATTAATTCACTGCGAACACAAACTACAGAAAGGTATCAGAGACATAAGCCGGGGAAATTGAAAACGCAACACGTGTCTAAACGTTGATCAGTGGCCTCCGGCAGTGGCAGCATCCATCGATATGGTCACTGAGACATGACACATCTTGTATTTGAAATTGCCAGACTCCTGGAGGTCATCATGTGGAACAGAAGGCTGTAAATGAGTGGAAGCGACTTGGAGATGGTAAGTTAATCAACGCAACGTGTTGTGAAAGCAATAGCTGAAGCCCCACACTGGCGGATAATAGAGAAGTACAGGAACACCACTTTGGCACAAAACAACATTTTTTGTTTTAATCATAATGTATTCACTCTATCTAGAGTATGACAGACCATTAATCCCTGCCGCCTCCGGGCAAGCCTGTTAGATGGCGACACTCCGCTCCTGTTACCCATCGTCCCCTGCTGACAGAGGAAAGTTAAACGATTGGTCACGTAAGGACAAAAGATAGGAATAAACCGAAAAGACAGAATCTCGAACCTAATCTCACTCATCTTACTCCTCCGCCTGCTTGTTACCCGGCTATCGGTTCCGCCAATCAAGTTGCTTGGGTCCAGCCAAGCAGCTGAGACATGGACGCAAGCAAAGTGCAACTTTATTGGTCAATAAAAAAGCACGGGCCAGAGCGTGGTCAGTGCGGACCCACTAACATAGTGGATTCTCAAATAATTCACTTGCGCGGAAACATCCCAACGTCCGTCGCAGTCAGGAAGTCCATCACTGCTTTGTCACACTCCTCCAGGGAAAACAGCTGAGAGACCTGCACGTGTCGGCATCTGCCCACTTTCAAGCCTGTCGCCTTCCTCACCTCGTTCCATAGCACTTTCTGCTGGTCTTTCGACCGGCTGCAGTGTCGGAATAGATGCTCTCACGTCGGCACTTCTCTGCCTACACACCACCAGGACTTGTCGTCGTCTCGGTGCCCAAACCGCTTTAAGTACATGCCCACTGGAGCATGCCCACTCTTCAGTTGATATATCTTTGTGGTAACAATTTCATACTTGTCATCAGGATGGATCTCTTACTCCCCGCCTTGCCCTTGAGTCTATAGCTGAAGTGCTTGCTGCACTTGTCAGCCTCCCACTGTGCTTTTGCGACCGATCTTCGCTCGGCGCTCCGTCTGGTTCTATATGCAGCTGAGGTGGATACTTGTTCCGGTACAGTGCATGCTCTGCGGCCTTCCCGGGCCAGTTTCACTTGGCGATCTCCTTCCTCGTTTCCGGGGATGCCTGTGTGTCCCGGAACCCAATGGATCTCCGTTGCGATACCGCGCTCACAAAGTGTCCACGCGTTGCGGTTAATCCATCTGGCTAGTGGCTGCCCTGGTCCGGGTTCTAGATGCCCCGTTCGTCGGATGGCTGCCTGCCAGTCGCTGTAGACTGCCACCTTTGTCACGCCGTTTGCCTGTAGTATATATCTTTTCTTGACTGTCTCCCGGAGTGCTACTCCAATTGCCCACAGCTCTGTATCGTAGACCTCTATGCGCCCGGTTCCGATGTGGCTACGGAAGGACTTCCGACCCTCTCTGTGCTGGCAAATTGCTGCTGGTGCCACACTCCCATCGTCGGTTCGCGATTTTTCCGTCCACCACATCCAGAGCCCTGCGCATACCTTGGCCTCTTTTTCTCTCGCCCAGGGCGTCGCTTGTTTCATAGCCGTGGCGTTGCTCAGTATCACTGTCCTAACAGCCGGTACTTCGTCAGGATTGGGCCAGCACATAGTCTCTTCTTCCCGACCGTGTTCGTGCTATTTCTTGATCACGCTGCATTTTGGGGCACCAGATATAGGGTAGGCGTCCATCTATTTAAGGTTGGATCCTTGGCACGCATTTGCCAGCCTGGCTGAGAATCGTTGTTGCCTGCAGTCCTTGGTCACTGGCACAGGTGTGAGTCCTGAGTCTCTCATAAGCGCACCCAGTGGGGTTGTGGGCAGGGCTCCTAGGGTTGATCTAGCTTGTGGATTGAAAAGAAGTTGGAGGTCCTCTCGTCTGCTCGTTTCTTTGGGTCCTACCAGAACTCGCTCCTATATAGTTCGACAGCTTGGAAGCAAGCTATTTGGATGGCTCTAACCGCTCTGGAACGATTCCATGCATTCTCGCGAGCGTGCGGAGTCTCACTTCTTCATCTCTGGCCTTCTTTAGGCATCGGTTGTGGTGCTCTCTGAACGTCAGGTGCGCATCCATCCAGACTCCAAGCCCCCTTTGTTGCATGTTTGTTGAACAAGATGACACCGTTTCATACCCTGATTTTGGCTGTGAGTTTCGGCCGAAGGTGCTTCTTATGTCCTGGCTTCCGCGTGAAGAGCGCTGTTTCCGTCTTGGCAATATCGAATTGGAGATCCCATCTAGCAGACCATTCAATGCTTTCCGCCGTGCAGGCTTTGAGTTTCTTAGCCACCTGGTTCACGTCCCGCGCTGTTGCCACCCACCTGAGGTCATCCACGAAAGAGAGACCTTTAACTCCTTGGACTCTGTCCTCCACCAATTCTATCAGCCCTGCGGTGTGAATTCCGAAGAGAATTGGTGTCACAGGATATCCTTGTGGGACCCCTGGTTCCACTGGATGGCTCTGCATTACGTTACCCTCGATCACCATCTGTACGAGAGAAAACCTTCAGTCCATTGTATGAGATCTCAATCTATCAGCTTGGACCTCATTGCATGAACCAGCCTCTCTCTTGCCATGCTCGGGAATGCTGCCTTTATACCCATTATGGGGACACCCGCGATGTTGCCTTCTTTCCATGCAATATGCGCCCTGATGACCATGATGGCTGCAGCATCGATGGCTGACCGTCTCTTTCTACTACCGAACTGGCTCTCGCTTAGTGGTTCTCTTCTTTCTGGTTCTCGGACAATAATTCGGCAACCGCTTTTTCGACCAATTTGACCATGCAGCTAGGCAGGAAGATTGTATTGAACAACTTGAACTCTGTGTAGCCATCTTTTCCTGGCTTTCGGATAACGACCCCTCTCGCACTCTTCCACACAGCTGGGTGCCGACCAGTGCGGAGGGCCGCCCTGGTTATTTCAATGATTCTCACTCTGTTCCACCTCCACAGAAGGCGGATGGCACCGAAAGACAACTTATCTGGGCCAGGATGCTTCTTGACCGACTGCGAGAAGAGGGCTCGTTCAACTGCTTGCTCCGTAACCCGTGCGTGTGCTCGACCTGCAGAGGGTATTTCGTAGTACTGATGGTCTTCGTTTGGCGGAAAGGACTCCCATCTGAGCATCCCCTCCTTTTCGGTGATAGAGCTTGGTTGCTTTCCCCTTTCTATACATCAAAGCCTGCACGGTTGCCCCCGCTCGAGGGCTGACAAACTTTGCAGCCCTCCTAACCTCACCATCCATGAGGTTCTGTAAATAGTCGTTCCACATCCGGCTCTTAGACTGCCGGATCGACCTTTGAAGGTGTGCTTTCGTCCGGTCCACTGCTTCTGACCTTCGTTCCCTTCTCTTTTCTCTCCCAAGTGCACTTCTCTTATTCTTAATCTCACCGTTCCACCATCTCTGGAATCGAGCCCAGATCCTTATCTTCTTCGCTGTGGCGTAAAGCACTCTGCTCAGCGCATCATGGCACCACTCGGCCTCCAGCTCGACCTCATCCCCCGTGCATTCCGCAATGTTTATTGGGGCTCTCTCCTTCTCGAGTTCCCTCCAGAGTTTCTCCGCTACCTTCTCGTCCTCTTCCGACATGGTAGCTAGTTTCCACCTTATGACTTGTGAGCCACCTACTTCCTCCTGCTTCCCCATATGCAATTCCAATTCTATGACCTTGTGGTCCCACCCTGTGGTGTGACTTGCCTCCAAGATTGTCCATTTCGCAATTGGTCGATTGGCCAGGGTTAAATCTATGATAGACGCACCCTGAGTACTGTTTCTCACCCTCTAGTGAGTGGGCCGGCTGTCATTCCCAATCTCCATCTCATGTGCATCTATGATCTCCTCCCAGTACGTGGCGTCCGTCCGTTCCGTGCATCTCCTCTCCCAGCTCTGACTTTGGTCGTTAAAGTCACTGGCGGGCACCGTGCTCCCCACCAGTCCAATGATATTCTGCCTGTTTAACTTTCTCGCTGGTCTTTCCCCTCTGTGGATATCTCTTTGGTCGCAGATGTTTATGATTGTCGTCATCATCTCCCCTCTTCTTTTGACCGCAAACAGAATCACGTTGTTGTTTGCACTCCTGCTCAAATCTGTCCATTCGTCAGTTGCAAGGCCTCTCCCCTTGCGCTCTGTCATCCAGACTCTCTTCCTGTTTCTAATTTCGTACGCCGGTTGGTTGATTCTGATTCCTCCTCCTCTTTGGTCCTGCTGATTCTTCAAACATATCACATCAGCTTTCCGTTCATCCCCCATCTCTGGCGCAGCGCTGGTCCACACATCCGTCCTGGCGCAGTTGTGATGAATTGCTCAAATTATTGGAAGCGGCGGCTCCCATTTCGACCTCTGCCACGGTTTAGGCCATGGTTACGTCCCTTTCTCCCTCATCCACCGCTTTCTCCCCGGGTCTCTCAACCTCCTCGACCGGAGGCTCCACATCTTGGCCTCCGGTATCCGTCGTCTGCCTGGTGCTGTATGCCACTGTGTTCGACCCGGTGGCTCCCCCCATTCGATACCTGGCCGTTTGTCTGCTTCCATTGTCTCGGGCCACCTTGATAGCTTAGGTCTTCTTTGCACACCTTCCACTGAATGCGATATGGGTCCCTTTGCAGTTCAGACAATTCTCTTGCATGTGACTGGAGAGTGCGCCATTCCGCGACGTGCACCCCACCACGTTGCATTGTTGCTCGCTTGTGCGGTGCTGCACTGCGCAGTAGCCACACCTGGGCTGACTGGTGTCACACCTGCTCTCGATATGGCCCGATCTGCAGCAGTGCTCGCACAAGCTGTCCAGGCCGGCGATCGTGTACGGTTCAACCTCATACCTTACCCCTGCAGTGATGACCCCTTTCTCGCCTCGTCTCGTGGCTACTTTCGTCTCCTTCACAATAAAGTCCACCGATGATACCTTTATCTATCCATTGTGCTGTCTCTCCCTGATCAAGCGAGGGTTTGACAGCCATCTCACTTGTGCAGTGACCGTGACTCCTTCGTTCTCCGTCTGGATTTCTTCTCTCATTATTTGTAGGCCTTCGGTGCCTCTGCCCATGTATCTCACCAGTGGAACAGTGTGAATGTTAAGTCTTTCCCACGATTCGTTACCCTCCACATCAATGATTCATTTGTGGACCGACCTTGCTCCGTTGATGATGACATCTCGGTACTGGAGCGCCATCTATGCTGTCGCATTCAGGTGCGTGATTGCGGTTATTGCACCCATGGCATTTCTCCGTGCGGTTATGGTGCCCTTTGACCGTCAACTGGCCATCCATCCAGACTCCTAGCCACCATGTTGCCTCTTTATTAAATCGGATGAAGCTGTCTCCAACTCTTATCTTTGCTTTCAGTTTCGGTCGAAGGAGATTCTTGTGGCCTTGTCTGCGCATGATGAGTGCAGCTTCAGTTTTTGCTGTGTCAAAGGTTAGCCCCCTCTTGTGTGCCCATTTAAGGCTCTCTGCAGCGCATACGTCGAAATTTCTGACAACCTCGCTCACATCTTTTCCAATCGCGGTCCAGCCGATGTTGTCCACAAAAGAAAGACCCTTGACACCCAGTCTCTCCTCCTCTGTAATTAGTCCGGCGGTGTAGATCGCAAATAGAATCGGTGTAACAGGTGAGCCTCGCGGGTCCCCTCTCTCCACCAGCTGTCTCTCCATGGCCTTGCCCTCTAGAACCATCTCCATGGTCCTTTCAGAGAGAATATTGTGTGTCCATCGTATGAGATCTCCATCCATTCTTTTCTCCTTCATTGCATTGACCAGCTTCCCTATAGCCACGCTCAGGATGACTGCCTTGATATCCATGAGAAGTACCCCCACTATGTAGCCGTGCAGCCAGGCGGTGTGTGCGCTGTCGATCATGATGGCCACTGCATCGATGGCCAACCGCCTCTTTCTGCTGCCAAACTGACAGTCATTAAGTAGTCCTTTTCTCTCAGCATCTTCTGTCAACAGCTCTGCAACTACTTTCTTAACAACCTTTCCCATGCAGCTGAGGAACGAGATAGTACGGTATGTTTTCAGCTTCGTAGAGTTGCCTTTTCCAGGATTCGGAATGACAACCCCAGAGGGCCGCTTCCAGGCCGCAGGATGACGTCCTGTTCGATTGGCTGCCCTGGTCAGGCTTACAATCCGCTCTTTGTCCCACTTCCAGAGCATGTGAATGGCACCGGATGTCATCTTATCTGGACCTGGTGCTTTCTCTGCAGATTGCGTGTACAGGGCCCGCTCAACTGCTTGCTTGGTTATTTGCTAATGCGCACTCCCTGCCGGAGGTAGCTCGTAGTATTGGTCATTGTTGTTTTGAGGGAAAGACTCCCTCCTCAGCATCTCCTCCTTCACCATGGCAGTACTTGTGTGCTTGCCCTCTCTGTCCATCAGCACCTCCACAGTTGCGCCTGCCTGATGGTGGATGTATTTTGCTGCTCTCAAAACTTCGGATCCTCTGAGGTTCTGCAGGTTGTCGCTCCTCATTTGGTTCTTGGATTTCCGGATTGACTTCTGTTACTGTGCTTTGGCCTGTGCTGCCTCCTGCAAATTCCGTCCCCTTCTTCTCTTTTCGTGCCGAAGAATCTTACGTTTCTCCTGAATGTCCCCATTCCACCACCTCTTCGATTTTGCGCAGATCTTCATTTTCTTTGCTGTGGCATTGAGGACCTTACTCAGTACCTCCTGTCACCATGTGACCTCCTGCTCCACCTCGTACTCGGTGCACTCTGCATCCAAGGGAGCTCTCTCTTTCGCTAAGTCCATTCATAGCTTTTCCACTACCTCCACTTCCTTTTCCGTCATAGTCGCTAAATTCCACGATACCACTCTGTCGTGATCTGCCTCCTCCTCCATATCCACGTCCACCACCCATTGAATAACATCGTGGTCGCAACCAGTGGCTTGATCATCGGCCAGTATGGACCATTTCGTTAAAGGTCAATTTGCCAGGGTCAGGTCTATTGCCTATTCGCCATGGTGGTCCTCTCTTGCCCAGTGGTGGGTGGGCCGATCGTCATTTCCAATTTCCAGTCCATGTTGATCGATAACCTCATCCCAGCCTGACGGCTTCCCGGTGCACCCGGCATCTTTGATCCCATTGTTATCTGTGGGCGTTGTAGTCAGCTGCGAGGACGGTGCCGCCCCGCGGAATGACTCTCCGCCAACTCAATTTTTGTGCCAGTCTCTCTCCCGACTGCGTGTCTCTTTCATTGTAAATATTGACGATCCTCGTTACATTCCCCCCTGTCCACCTGACGTCAGTAACAATGACATCGTCATTTGCACCCATGCTTGAGTCCGTCCGCTCATCAACCACAAGGCCGCTCCCCTTGCATACTGCCGTCCAGACTCTTTTTCTGTTTCTTATTTCATATGCCGAATGATTGATCCCAAAACCACCTCTTTCTCCCAGTGGCTCTTGCAAGCACACCACGTCCACCTTTCGATCGACTCCTGTCTCCGCAGCCGCAATGGTCCATCCGTATTACGTAGCGCAGTTGTGTTGAATTGCTCTAATAATTGGTAGCCAGAGCTGCCGTTTCAGTCTCAATTCCAGTCGCGGTCATTGTCGCAGTCACAGTCTTGGCCATCATGCCGTCTTTTGCCTCCCCCGCTGCTTCCCCCGCTGCCTCTGGTGTATCCACCTCCACCATCTCCTCTTCGCTTCCCCTGGCTTCTGCTACCGCCTTGAGCTTGGAACAAAGCACCACTCTGTTTGACCCTGTTGCCATCTGCATATCTGTACTCGCCGAGGGTCATTCTGCAGGCCCCTGTCTCCTGCTCACCCGCGCCTCTTTGTCTGCTTCCGTCTTTTTCGTGCACCTGCCGCTGAATGCAATATGATTCACTTTGCAATTAGGACACTTCTCCTGCGTGTGGCCACATAGTGAGCCCTGCTTTGCCCTGCAACCCACCACATTTCATTGGTGGTCGCTTGTCCGGTGGTGGCCTGAGCACTAGCCACAATGGGGTTGCTGCCGCACTTGCTCTCGATGTGGTCCAAACCACATCAGAGCTTGCACCTGCTGTGGGGGCCCGCATTCGTGTACTGTTCAACATGGTACCTCACTGCCCCCGCCGTGATGCCTTTCTTGAATAGATCCTGCGCCACCTTGCTTCCCATCACAACAAAGACCACCGACGACTTGGTGATTTCTCCATTCTGCCTTGTTTCCCTGATGGCACGGGGGTTTGCAAGCCACAGCACCTGAGCCGGGATTTCTACACCTTCGTTCTCCGCCTGGATCTCCTCCCTCATCTTCTGCAGTCCTTCTGTCCCCTTGCCCATGTACATTACCAAGGGCACTGCGTGGATCTTCAGCCGCTCCCAAGACTCATTTCCTTCGAAGTAGATGATTCCTGTGTCGACTGTCCTTGACGTGGAGATGATGATGTCTCGCTATAGGAGAGCCATTTCCGCCATCGCGTTCTGGTGCGTGATTACAGTAATCGCAACCTTGGCATTTCTTCTCCCGTTCATGATCCGGATGTGCCTTGGGGCTGGCTGGCGGAAAAGGGCGGTTTTGATCGCCCTCGCGATCTCTTGGTCTATCTTCCAAGGGAGAGGTACGCTCTCGTCTCGCGTTAGGATCAATCGCCAGTCAGCCATGCTCGAACCGGTTGTTGGCTGTGGGCCTGGGTTGGCGGACTCGGCCTTGGTCACTTTCTTCTGATTTCGCGGTGGGACTGTCTCCCACCCGCTAGTAAGTGCTGGTGTTGGGGTTGGTGTTGGAAATGATAATGGTATTGGCTTCGAATTCAACTTCGGCTTCGGCATCAGCTCGGTCTTCAGCTTCGGCTTGGGCTGTAGATCAGGTTGCGGTTGTTGAGATTCCCCAGGCATCTCTGTCTCGCCTGTCTACGACGGATCTGCATGGGAGTCTGTGTGCTTTGAGGCCTTCAGTCCGACGCTGTCGGTGTCCATTCTTCCCATCTCTTTCTGGCTCAATTTTGTGCAAACGATAACTCTAGCAACAATGTCCGTGATGCCCGTTCCCCACTATACGTCGTCCTGGTGGCGGGCGTCCCACATCTCCTCTCTCTCCTCCAACCACGTCCTCATGCCACGCCACTGCGCTTCCTGCAGCGCTGTCTGCGTTTCTAGCATGCTTGCCATCGTTGCAAAGGTTCGGTATAACTGTCCTAGCTCACGGGCTTGCTGCTCAACCGTTCGATTCATGCAGCTCCTCCAATCCCCGGGGTCCAAAGCGGCCGCCGGAGTCTCGCCCCTCCTCCTCTTTCTGTTCTCGTTTCTCTCCATCGGCTCATGTGTATCCGTGCTGGCAGTGACTGCGACGATGGGGGTCTTCGCCGTTTCCGTCGCCATCGCCACCAATGCGTCACTCGTCACGTCTCCCGCTTCTCCCATGTCCATGTAGCTTGTCTCGCTCGCTTTAACTTCGATCGTCGCTCCGGTGAGGCACCCCCTCTCTGAGGTAGCCATCGTCGGTGGTTTGTCCGTCTGTCGTCACGTCGCGTCGAGTTCGTCTATGCGTGCTCGCTGCCGAAGTGCCCACGCTCCTCCGGCGGTCCAGCGGTGCTGGGAGTGCCGCTTCGGGGTCAATTCGATGCTAAAAGTAGATTGCCGGTGTGCGCTTGTCGATTACTCTTCTGGTTGTTGACTTATTTCGCCGTTTCTGTTTTCGCCAAGACAATTATGTGTCTTCGTTGGTGGCTGCGAAGTATGTCAGTGGCTGCGAAGTAAGTAATCGAGATCAAGTGCAAGTGCACCGAGAAACCTGGAAGTGAACGAGAAGTCAATGTCTACGCTACTTGTGTTCATCACCGAATCGGAAGGACCACCGAATGTATCGAATGCACAAAAAGCGGCAGCCGTCGATCAATGGAGTCAACCGCACCCAGCGTTAGCGGCAGAGAGCCAACCAAATCAGCAGTGGAGATGTGAAGCTGCGCGAATGTGAACCGGCTGCAATCCTTTCTAGATGTATGAGAAGGCTACCGTGTCGGTGCTTCAGGGCCGAGAGCGCTAACACACGGAATTACTTGATATCTATGACCTTGTTCGCAATGCCCACGAATTAGATATATCAACGAACGAATATGCTCCGCAATTGGCCTTTATCTCTGAAGAGCATCAAACTAAGCCATGACGATAATCAGTTGAGTTCGCCGCAGATAGTGGTGATTATCCGTATCAGGATAGAATTGAGGGTGTGACCCATACAGCTAGGCTCCGAACGGCATAGTCTGTGCAAACCCAGTCCTTTGGTGGATTCGGAAGTCAAAGGCATGGAAATCAGAGAATGGCTGCCTTGATGCACCTGGAGCGGAATCATACATGGTTACTTTGTGAGTACAACTTTTTGGCACACTGCCAAGTTAGATACGTAACTCGAATGAGCATGTACGAATGCATTTCGACATATGGAAATTGCAATTGAGGGTCGAACACGGCTGACACAGGTCAACCAAACACCGCTGGATCTGAAGCAGAATAACAAATGCCGAGAGCGGTGACTTACACCGATCATGTCCGCCGTGTGCTTCGATATACGAAGGCACAAAGACATGGAACTGTTGATATCATTCGAATCCGAGGGTTTTCAGGTGCAACAGCTATGCCCAAGATGAATACTGCATGCAATTATGCTAGTTGACTGCTGCAGCGATGAAATACCGGACGTGATGGCCTTGCCCCTCAGCTGACATTCACGAACGCGTATAACGAAAGAAATCCTATATGAACTATCGATTGATAAGTCGGAAGTTGAGGTCAGCAGATTTCAGTGCTGGGTAAAAAAGCTGTGTTTAACCTACGCTGCAATTATGACTCCGTCCGGCAGATCACATGGCAAAAACGATATATCGATGCGGAATGACTCTTGTAAGCCGGCCAATGGCATTTACCAATTCAAGTACCACCGAGCTAGCACTATGGCAATCAATTATTTGGATTCGGAGACAGACATGGAGGATTTTGGGTCAATTGGACGTCTGCTTCCCTTATCTTGCCTTGTCTTTCATCTCATCGTTTCGTATGGATCTCGGCCCGGAAACAATAGCTTCAATACTGGTTTTACCATCGGCATATGAGGTGGAGTTTCCCTGTGCGCTGGATCCGCTGTGAGGCCGCTGTGAAGCCACCGATCAGTCATGTATCTTATGCAGACATACGAAGGCGTATGCACTGTATCTTCTCTTTCTTTATGTATATATATATGGTGCAGCCCAGGAGGTCTGCGGTTAAAGAGGGGGATGAGGTAATGTCAGTGCCAGGTGCACTTGGCCTCGTATGTGCACTTGGCTCGCAGGCGCACTTGGCCTCATACGTGCACTTGGCAGTCGAGGCCAGGTAAGCGTCTTTTTGCTTTTTTGTTTTGTTTCAATCATACTTTATTCACTCAGATTAGAGTATGACAGCCTCCTAATCGCCAAAGCCACCGGGCAAGCCGGTTAGATGGCGACGCTTCGCTCCTGCTACCCTTGGCCCCCTTCTGGCAAAAGAAATTGAAAAGATTTGTAAGAACAAAAAAAAGAGATTGAAAAGAGAGACTACCAAACCTAACACCTCCACTTGTTCAAGTTGCCCGGCTGTAGGGTCGACCAATCAGGTTGCCTGTGTCGAGCCAAGACCTGGACGCATGCAATGAAAACAAATTTATATGGGAACTTCCCGATGTCAGTACCTCCAGGAAGTCCATCACTGCTTGGTCGCACTTCTCCATCGAAAACGGCCCAGACATCAGCACATGTCGGCATCTGCACGTTTTGCACCCCATCGCCTTTCCCACCGCTTTCCAGAACACTTCCTGTTGCTCTTTCCGCCAGATGCAGTGGCGAAATGGATGCTCCCGAATCTGCTGTTCTCCGCAATCGCATGTACCTCTGCACTACAAGCACTTGTCATAGTCTCGGTGCACAAAGCGTTTCAGGTGGATCCCCGAGCGCGCACGCTCCGACTTTAGTCAATACATCCTGGTTGCAACAGACCTCACGCTTGTGATCTGGATGGGCCTCTGACTTCCGGTCTTCCAGTTGAGCATGTAAACAAAGCCCTTACTGCATGTGTGGCAGGACGTACGTCCTGGTATGGGTGAATACCTGTAGATACGGTTGCAAACGGTTGTAAGTGACATATATCAATTGTGAGGTATGTAGGTAAGGTAATCGCTAGCGTGCCAAAAGCACTTCGCGAGGTGAATATATTTGAAGGGCACTAGTGGCCAAGTGCACCTGCGAGGCCAAGTGCACTTACGAGGCCACGCGCACCTGGCATTGCCAATAAATCATCCCCCGCTTTATCCGCAGACCTCCTGAGCTGCAATCATATATACACATATGAATTGACATGATTAGGTGCGTATACCTTCGTACGTCCATCAGCAAAAACAAATTTGCTTACCGAGACAGTACGGTACGGTCAATACAGTTCTGAATGTTCTAAGCGTCACTGAAACTTGACCCCGTGCTGCCACCCTCACAATACAAAATTTGTACTCCAAGCATTTCAAATATTTGTCGCCAAGTGGGCAACTCATGTAACAACACTCATTCTCAATTTTTAATGTACTCCCTTATGATATAGTTCCCACTTATCCTGATCTCAGGATAATATTACATATTATTGTACGTGATGCCATATTTCGTCGTCAGAGCTGCACATTTCGCACTGCTATGTCTAATATTTACTAATATACAAATTTCATCCACGTATGAAAGTAATCGACTCATACAATATTCGAAACGATGATTTCAAGCATCTTATCTCCTCATACACTACATTGAACGCATCTAAGTCAATGGTATTATTTAAAAACTATCGACTATTATCTGGATCTGGAGAGAATGGAAGTATTTTGGCTGCACACTGAATCATGTGAAAAGGGATGACATAGGTCGTTCCAACACCAAAAAGGGGTTTTTGACGATTACTACCATCCTCCAATGGTAATATAGGTGTCTGATCTCGCTGCTTAACAATCACCATCCCCAGAACCTCGAGTATTGGGCCTGCGACCATTGTGGTGACAAGGGCCAAAAGAGATCGTTGATTTGACTCCATATCCTCAATCAAGAAAAGACATCGTAATCTCGATGGAATTCGTCCTCTAGTCGACTTGAACTGTCAATGCGTTCCATCCCAGAGTAAAAGTGTATCATTTAAGGGAGGCTTATGCTTCCTCCATTGGTTAGTTGCTGTGCATCGTACAATGTGAATAGTCTGCTTGTTGCCTTGAAATGATGTCACTGGGATGGCTGCGGAATCATAACGACTGAATTTTGTGTTTTGTAGACGACGAAATTCTACGTCGTTATCGACATATCTGGTGTAGTAACGATATCTTTTGAAACACTATGCGATGTGATTTTCATGTTCCCCTTTTGGCCTTCCACACCAGAATGAGAGGACTGCTAGAGAGTTAATTCATGGCCGGAGATTTTTCATCATTCAAATTGCTGGAGATGTGGGAAATAGATTTTGGTTTTCAGGACGACGTTTTTCGGCGTTAAGATTTAGATCTTTGAATTTGAACACCTCGTTCCGGGCTTTCGTGTGCAAAAGCTGGAATGATGGCTCATGGCGGTTTGATTGTCGGTACGCAACTTTAAAGTCTATCATCGACCTTTCCGGTAGTCCAGAGCTTACAATTCATAATTGCCCTAGCTGACGTTTGAGATCTGAAAAGTGGTTCAACAGATTCATATTGATAAAGTTGAAGTCAAACTCACCACTCAAGTGCGTCACTATTTCTAAATTGATTTGAATTTTGTCCTCGTCAATGGGATTATTTTTTGCCACTGCGGAAAGAGGTGACCATGCAGGATCATTCTCGCGCTCATGTTGCATATCAATGGCGGGCTGCTTTCGCCGAGCTTCGGCAACCTTCATGATTGACATTTTTGAACGAAAACGACTAAAGACGTCTTTGTGTCGCTGAAATTGACTGAGATAGTTTTCCATATATTTGAGTGTCACATCGGTATGGTTGTGATACTGAGTCATGAGGTGAAAGTAGATGAGGTTTTTGACACAGAGCATGGCGGATTTGAATGGACCTTGCTGCTCCGAAGAAGGATCGAAAAGCGTCGTTGCGACAATGGGAACAATAATATGGCCTATTGCTTTCATCTCTTTGCCACTCCATTGTATCTAGTGTTGGCAACGAACCGCCCGGGATTCGTACAATTGATGAACCGATTTGGACCCCGCAAACCGGATCCTTGCCAAGCCTTTCGCCACAAACCCCACCATTTCGGCCTACAACTGCGAACAAAAATAAGTACGCGAGTTCTTGTCCGATCGGCTCAATTTTTAGTGCATCTTGTAGCTAACCTCTCCCGCTACAAGATGAGCTAAAACTCAAGCCGATCGGACAAGAACTCGCTTACCTATTGTTGTTCGAAGATAGATGGTTCGCGAACCGGTTCGGACAAACCTCGGAACTTCGTCCAAATCTCGGATCGAATCCGGATCGAACCACGCCCTGGTTCGATCCGCGACGAACCGATCCGCTTCGTTGCCAACACTAATTGTATCACGGCTGTGTAGGGCTTATTGAATCGTGCAATTCCTGGATAATGAGGCATTATTGCCCAAAGATCATTGAATCTGTCAATTCGTTTGTGAAACTCCAAGAATGGCACTATCCACTCTATCAAATGCTTCAGAATACTGAGATAGATAGTGTGTAAAACATCAGGAACGATCAATGTAGGCAAAGAAATGCATTTCATTTTCCAAAA
>MU122495.1:4138-27105 GCA_014904905.1 Wilcoxina mikolae CBS 423.85 | reverse complement strand
AATATATGTCTTTACATTTTCGAGACCTTGACTCTATTGTTCTTTACGCACACGCCCTTTGTGAACGAGCAGTCACTCATCACGATTTTTGGTACTCACGAGGATTTATTGCACATTATGATATCGCCTTCGAATACTGTCACTGGTTCTATACCGGTGAACTTCCTTCGACCTATTACCTCAACTCATCTGAGGACGAAGACGAAGAAGAGTCATTTTCTGAACTCTCACACAACGAGGAAGATTTTCAGGATACGTACGACTTCTGAAAAGTAGACGGCCATACTCTCGACGGTACTTTAGTCATAAGTATCCCCGTAACAGTCACTAACAATGAAGATTCAAGACAAAGACATTTGGCTTTCCAATGCGTATATTGTGAAGGCTTGTTCTCCTTGTCAAGAAGCTTGCCCTTCTATCCTCAGAGATTCTAGAGATCTTTATACCTCTATCCTCTCGCTCTAACAATTACTTCTATCTACGCTTTTCTCATAAGCTCCTCTACCTAACCTTCCTTTCGCACCAATGCCCTTCCTACACTTCAGTGCTCTGCTGAACCTTCTGTATCTTTCCGCATAGATCTCTAACTCAGACGAATAGAACCACTACTGACATCAATCCTTCAGACTTCTGTGGTCCGGACCTATCGTATCCTTTCGATTGCTTTGCTTCCAGGCGAAAGATATCCTTTCGATCGTGAGGGACATTAGGGACTTTGTCAGCTATGCTGCAAACGCAGGTGGTTTCATATCTACAGCCTCTCAGCTGTCTTCGCATTATCGATGGCATGAGCTGGTAGAGTATCGATGCAATAACCACCTTTAATTGCTATCAGTGGTATGGTTGACTGCATGGCAGCTCATCTGATTTCGTTGGGCGCGAGTGATAATCTATGTAGTTTTGATGACGTCCAGGGATGGTGCTAGTACTATCCCGATACAGCTATCATCGAGTGATCGTAGGTGACCCCACTCTCGTAGTCTTTGGTGATGTACAACCTGTGAGGTGCAACACTACCTCCTCTCTTACAGAGTTTGTCTCTGAATGATCATACTAATCTGCTCTCTGTTGCTTTGACAAAACAAACGATCTCTTGTGCCCAAAATCCAGAGTCTTTCCTTTCCTTCTTGGTACAATATGACCCCTTGTGCCCAGAACCATATTCCCTTTCCTAGGTGTCTTACTAGCCGTTAAAAACCCTTCGTGGGGAAAAGATACTAGCGCAACCTCTTGTCCTTAGCTGCCTGAGAGTTCCACTTATGATAATCCTTCAGTAACCTCTGGTCATTGAAATTCTCATAAGGTTCCTCAGTCCAATCTGCTTCGTCTGGATACCTTTTCAATTTAACCAGATATAGCACCTTCTTTCGTTTCTTGCTATACTGGCTGCCCAGGATCTCTTCAACCTCATAGCCTGTTTCGTATTCGTAACTTTGCACATAGTAACCTAGTTTGTTTCCTTCACTGGTAGCGAGTTCTGGTGCAGATCTGATTGGAACAGTGGCCGTTTGATAAGGTTCAATGAGAGAGACATGGAAAGCATTATGGATTTGCCAACGCTTAGGCAATTCAAGCTTAATTGCTGTGTGTGAAAGTACCTTTAGCACCTTAAAAGCACCATGTAGCTTTGCATCTAGCTTTCTAGATGGACGTCGGGTCTTGAGGTTTTTTCCATTGAACATGACAAGATCACCAACCGAATGCTTCGGAGGTTCCTTAGCATGTTTATCATGGTACTTCCCCATTGTCTCTTATGCCTTTTCTAAGCCCTTCCGACATAGGTCATGCACACTAGAGATCGAATGAATATAGTTTCGTGATACCGGATGCTTTGCGTCAACTTCAATAGGTCAATTTGTTTGAGGATTGAATCTGTAATTCGGAAAGAAAGGTGACATGCCTGTCGCAGTGGTAAGTGAGTTGTTGTAGGTATACTCTTCTATTGGCAACATCTCTGACCAATTATCTTGTTCGTAGTTGCAGTAGTTTCTCAGGTAGCATTCCAATGTCTGGTTTACTCTTTCCGTTTGACCATTAGTTTGTTAATGAAATGGTGAAGACATCTTCAACTGAATATCGAGAGCTTCAACCAAAGAAGACCAAAATGAAGATATGAACCTGAAATTTCTGTCTGATACTATGTTTGAAGGTAGACCACGAAATCTCCATACTGCTTTCAGGAAGATCTTTACCAGGTCTGTGGCTTTCTTCTAGCCATCTTTTAGTGGTATGAAGTGTGCCATCTTTGTGAGTTTGTCAATGATAACCCAGACCGATGAACAACCATCTGACATAGGTAAGTCGATCATGAAATCCATAGTGATTGAATCCCATCGACTGTATGCTAATTCGAGAGGTTGTAAAATTCTGTAGCAAGTGAGTGGAGCTGGTTTGTTATTCTGACATTCAGAATATGAGCGGACATAATCTTCGATGAATTTCTCCATCTCCGATCAAAAGAAATTCTTTCAAACCACCTCAATTGTTTTATCTTGTCCCATATGTCCAGCTACCTCCGAGTCATGCTCTGTTTCGAGTATCTGTTTTGGTAACTGCAGATCGTCTGGGATCTATAGCCTGTCTTTATAATAAAGGGCTTCGTTTTCAAACGAGATATCAGGGCTTGGACTACCTTCTATTGCTCTAACATACTGTTCCTGCCATTCAGTGTCGTTATTTGCCATGCCTACCACTGCCTCTAATAACCAAGATTTGAACTTCACTACTGGGATTGACCTCAACTTAACAGAAGAAATCATAATCTGTTCACCTCGTAGGTTTGCTGCTATCACCTGGACTGTTTTCCCTTCGGATGTCACCAACTGATCAGACCTTAAAACGCAGTGTATTTGTTGATTTTTATTTTCTTCGATACTACCTCCCCCCTTTTTAGGGTGGTTCTCCCAACGCCTAGATAATGTATTAGGTTTCCCATTTGCACTCCCTGGTCGGTAGAATATCTTGAAATCATAACCAGATAGCTCCTGTACCCAACAGGCTTGTCTTCGATTCAGTATCCTAGTAGTTCTGAAGTACTCAAGATTCTTGTGGTCGGTAAATACACTGATTGGATGGGCTACTCCTTCAAGATAACGTCTCCACTCTTTGAAGGCAGCTACTAGTGCTAGCATCTCCTTATCGTAGATTTCATAATTACTCTCTGCCTTATCCATCTTTTGAGAGTGGTAGGCCACAGGGTGCAACCGTCCATCAATCACTTAGAAAAGTGCAGCGCCAATGGCGAAGTCACTAGCATCAGTCTCAATTATCACAGGATATACACGTTTAAAGTGGCGAAGCATAGGTGCCTCAGTAATACACTTCTTTAACAAATTGAAAGCCTGTTGACAGTGTAGATTTACCTTCCAATCTAACTGTTCACCAGTTTGTTTGGTTAGGTTTGTCAATGGCTTGCAGATTCTTCAAAAGTCCTTTATGAAGTGTCGATAGAAATTGGCAAATCCCAAAAATGATTGAACATCCTTGACAGAGTCCTGCGTTTCCCATTTCAGGATAGTATCAAACTTGTCTTCGGCCATGCTGACACCTTCTCCCAATATAACATATCTGAGGAATTCAACTTGTTTCTGACACCATTCGCACTTATCTGGTACTATAGCCAAGTTGTTTTCCTGTAATCTACAAAGGACCTCTCTTGTCAATCGTACATGCTCTTCTTCACCTTTGGTATAGATAAGGATATCATCTATATAAACCAGTACTCCATCATCAATTAGATCTCTCAGGATCTCATTCATCATATCTTGGAATGATGCTGGTGTATTTGCCAATACAAAGGGCATAACCAGATATTCGTAATGTCCATATCTTGTACGAAATGCTGATTTCCATTCATCACCAGGCTTTATTTGAATAAGATTATAACCAGCCTTTATGTCAATTCTTGCAAAGATTTTGGAGCTATTAACTCTGTCCGTGAGTTTGTTCATGAGTGGCAAAGTGTACACGTTCATAAATGTGATGCGGTTGAGTTTTCTGTAATCAACGCACAACCTTAAACCCCTTTCATGAGGCTTTGGAAAAAAGAGTATTGGTGCTCCAGCTGGTGACTTGCTTGGACAGAACTTGCCGGACTCGAGCATTTCTTTTAGATATTCTTTAAAGACTGAAAGTTCTTTTTCAGAAAGAGCATAGATAGGACCCCACAGAGGTTGCTCACCATCTTTAAATTCTATTGCGTGATCAAACGATAGATGTGGCGGTAGAATGTTTGCAGTTTCTCCATTATAAACTGACTGAAAGTCTCGATACTGCCATGGAATTCACTCAACCCAATCGATTTGCATTTCGTTTGCTGTATTAATATGCATAGACCCAATCACTCCAATCCATCATAGATCATAACCAAACTTGAGAATACTATCGTCATATTCAATTGGGAATGTACTGACAGCTGCCTTTGTACAATGCTTATGACAATGCTTCGATATGCATTGGAGTTTGTCACCTTCTTCAGTGACTCCTCTGAGTGCTCCATACTTGACAATCCACCAGTAAGGTAACATGATATCAGTTGTTGAGTCCATAGGACCGATTTCAAAGGTTTCTCTGGTATAATAGTTTTCATACCGAAGAGTAACTGGAAAGGTATACTGCCATCCAACTCCTTCTACAATCTCGCCATTGAAGTTTTCAACTGACTTTGATTCTGTTCGAGTTGCCAATGGAACACCATTAGACTCGGCCCAGTGCTTTGACATCATAGATGTATCACACCCTGTGTCCAGAAGGACTCTCACCAGGTCATTCTTCTTGTCCTTGGATGATGCAAACATGCATACTGTGGGTCTTGAACCAGTCTTTGGTTCTGGGGGTAATTGCATTGCTTTCTTGGGTTCAGGTTGAGCTGTAACTGCCGAGGCCTTACGTTTTCATTCTTTTCATGTGGAAACCATAATGAACCGCCTTTCGAAACAGTTCCAGCTGCAACAGGTTGTGGTTTTAGTATGTTTATGGTATATGAGGGTGTTTTTCGAAGAAAATGTGATAGTTATATGTTTGCTTTTTAGGTAATATATGACCACCATATTTCGAGTACTGAACTCATCCTCAGGTACCCTTTGTTTTAAGAATAGAACGAAGAAATTTCTCATTAAACTAAACTCAAGATATAACAACAATGCGTGTCTATATACCCGAAAGGAAAGATCTTAATCCTAGGACTCAACAAAAGACATAAGAAACCCAGCATCTGTAAGGGTGTACGTCCTCGTACGGATAGATATGCGTAGATACGGTTGCAAACGGGAATAAGTGATAAAGATATCAATTGTACAGTATGTAGGTAAGATAATCGCTAGCGTGCCAAAAGCACTTCGCGAGGTGATTATATATGAAGGGCGGTTACCCGGCCTCGGCAGCCAAGTGCGCTTGAGAGCCAAGTGCACTTGAGAGCCAAGTGCACCTGGCACCGCCATTACATCATCCCCCTCTTTATCAGCAGACCTCCTGGGCTGCGACACACATATATATACATGAAGAAAGACAAGATAAGGTGCGTACGCCTTCGTACGTCTGCATAAGTCCCGCGACCGATCGGTGCCATCAAGGCGGCCTCACGGCGGATCCGGCGCACGGGGAAACTCCACCTCCAGTGGCGATGGTAAAACCCGTGCCGACGCCATTTATACCGGGCCGAGATCCATAAGAAACGAAGAGAAGAAAGAGAAGAGAAGAGAAGAGAAGGAAACGTCCAATTGACCCTGAGTCCTCCAAGTCCTCCTCCGAATCGAAGTTGCTCCAGCAGCAGGCCTCGTACCACCCCCACTCCTTCAGCACGCTTGCAAGTCCATGTTTCCGAATATCCAAGTGGACTTCCAGTTTCTCCGAATCCAAGCAATTGATCCCCGTAGTGATAGCTCGGTGGTGCTCGAATCGGTAAATGCCATTGGCCGACTTGCGCGGGCGTCATTCGGCATCGATATATCGTAGTTGACACGTGATATGCCGGACTCGACTTCCGACTAATCGATCGATGGTATATACGATTTCTTTCGTTGAACGCGTTCGTGAACGTCATCTGAGGGGCAAGGCCATCGCGGCCGGTATCGCATCGCTGCAGCAGTCAACTAGTATAATTGCATGATGTACTTATCTTGGTCATAGTTGCTGCTCTTGAGAGCTCTCGGATTCGTATGATTTCCATGTGTCTGTGCTTTCGTATATCCAAGCACACGGTAGACCTCATCGGTGATAGCCTCCGCTCTCGGCATTGGTCATATGCGTCTCACCGATTGACTCCAAGTTGACTCGTATATCGGTCATCGGGATTCGACTTTCCGTTGCCATCCGCTTCAGATCCAGTGGTGGTTGACTTGTGTCGGCCTCGTTCGGCCCTCGATTGCAGTCATATATGGACATGTATTCGTCATGCTCATTCGAGTTGCGGTATCTAACTCGTAAGTGTGCCATAAGGTTGTACTGACAAAGTAACCAAGTATGCTCCAGGTGCATCAAGGCAGCCATTCCCGATTCCCATGCCTTCGACTTCCGAATCCACGGAAGTAGTGGGTTTGCACACGCCATGCCCTTCCGAGCCTAGCTGTAGGGCGCGCACCCTAAAATCTAGCCTGATACGGTTAATCACCACTATCGGCGGTGACGTCATTCGATTATCGTCGTGGCTTCGTTTAGTTAAGGCCAATTGTAGAGCATATTCGTTCGTTGATATATCTAATTCGTAAGCATTCCTCGTACAAGGTCATAGTTACCATGTAATTAGGTGCGTCCGCGCTCTCGGCTCTGAAGCTCCAACGCGGTAGCCTTCTCATACGTCCATTAAGGATTGCAGCAGGTTCGCATTCCGCGCAGCCTGACATCTCGATTGCTGGTTTGGCTGGCTCTCTGCCGCTTGCACTGGGTGCGACTGACACCATTGATCGTTGGTTGCAGTTGATTGTGCATTCGATGCATTCGGTGATGAAGACTAGTAGCGTAGCCATTGATTTGGAGTCACTGACGTACTTCGCAGCCGCTGACGTGCTTCCTTATGTGCGCGTCCATCGTAGGCCAATAGAAATCACGCGGAGAGCATCGTCCGCAGGGACATATATTCTCCCCTCGTAGGTCAGAGCTCCAGCGACGACGCTCCATTGGTTCTCGTCTTCGGTTTCGGCTTCGGCTGTGGCCATTGGGTTATCGACTAGCTTACCCGAGACGTCGACCGCCAGTGGGTCAGCAGCCTGGGCCTTCTTTATCGCCGGTAGGAGGTCATCGTAGGGTTCAACTGTCAGGGTCGCCAAAAGCCGTCCGACAGGCTTCTCGTAGCCAATCTCATAATCGGGCCGTCTCGACGGGCCGTCGGTGGGGTTTGTTGTGCCTTCCGATGCTCGATAGTGAAGTCGTAGGTCGATAAGATCTCATTGACTTCCAGCGCACCTGCGAGCCAAGTGCGCTTACGAGGCCAAGTGCGCTTACGAGGCCAAGTGCACTTGACGTCTGCAGCATGATGGGTTATCGTTCCAGCACTTCTGGTGCGGATTTCGTCGTAGTGGCGGTTTCTCGGATTCCGGAATGGTCATTCCCCTGTTTTTGAGGTCGGTGTTCCGTCGACGACTAAATGCGGTGTCGATTCTCATCGATTCCCATCGATTTTCTCGTTGATAAGACGGTTTCGATTGCCATTGGGGCTTTCGTGCTTCTGTATCTGCATTCAATTGCAAGTCTCGCAGAATCTCTTATAAAGTAAGTGTTTCTTAAAGAAAGGATAGACTTAAACGTAACCTTGTATCGCCATATCGGCAAGTTGCGCTCTGCACTCGAGAAATCTGCATTCCGCGGCTCTCCCGTGGCTCAATAAGTGCCATCCGCCCAGCGCCGTTTCTCACCGCAGCCAACATGGTCAGGCATCTCCGAGATCAATGGAAAGGGGTACCGATTCTTGATTTTGCTCGCGTTGAGAGCTCGGTAGTCAACTTCAGAGTTTCAAGCCGCTGTCCTTCTTCTTTGCAAAAATATCGGCCGGTGATGATGGCCGCTGGATAAAACCATTGGCTAGGTTTGTCTCGATGTAGGCCTTTAGAGTTCTTGACTCAACCTCCGACAGGTAATAGTACGCCCATATGGCAGCTTGTGCCCGGGGTCGATCGCATGGTCAATTGACCGGTGCGGTGGCAGCGTCTCTGCCTTGACTAAAACCTTCACGAATTCTTGATACTTGGCGGGGATATGGCCGCCGTCGTCTGTAGGCACCATTTCAGGCGCCGAAGCTCCATCTGTACTCGTTAGCTTTGTGCTCGTAAACGTGAGATGGAAGCGAAGGTTGGAATCCAGGAGCCCTTGTCATAACGAGTTATCCTCGATGGGAACCCCCGCCGTCCGGTACTCCCTTCGTGACTCGGCGAGCCGGTAGCAGTCATTCAAGCACCGTCAATGTGTAACTCTTCTGCCGCAACTACCGCCGCTGCTCCTGCTCGCGCATCCAGCTCCAGGGGCTTCTCCCACATGTGTGGTGCCTTCCATGGGAGCTCCCAGCAACCCTGTGCAATCGCCAATACGTATGGCGAATGCCTCGAGAATCTCGTCGCTAGCTATGAGACTCTCGAATGCGGCGGCTCCAAGCAGATGTATGTCTGGAACCCCGCCCTCCGCCTGTGGAGTCTACGACGTCACCTGGGTGGCCGCTGGGGGTGCCACGGGCTCATTTGAGTCCGCGGCCTTTAACCTGTTTCTCCGCTAGGGGTCCACAGGGCTAGAAGTCGACTGGACTTGCCAGTCGACCTCTAGGTTGCTAGGGTTGAAGCAAGGCAAGCCTAGAACCAGGTCATATGCCATGGGCACGACCAGCACCTCCGGTTCGTCAACCGAAGGGCTATCATATTCTCCTATATACAAATGGATAACCATTTGCCCAATCCTGATCAGGGATATGGAGGAGAGGATGCGTCCATTCCCGCTAGGGGATACGACGACATTGATGTGCATCCATTCCCGCTAGGGGATACGATGACTTGAGGTGTGATTTTGTTCGCGTTTCGTAAAGTCGCACAATGGGGTATCGGCTTGATCTGCTTGACACTTTAGAGCATTCAGGGGTTAACTTCCCACTCCGGGCTGCTTCATGATCTGCGATTGCAGCTCCACTATCAGCGTCTTGAACTCTGCCCATCGGTAGTCTTTCTCCGTAAGTGCACTTCCGTGCTTGTATAATCGTTCGTGGATGTTAACGCGTCGTAGGTGCGCTTCGGAGCTTCCGCTCAGTTCGGAGGAAGGTAGTTGTCAAGTGCGCTTCAGAGCTTCCTCTCAGATCGTAGGAAGGTAATCGTATGAATGCTTTTCGTCGAACGTATTTCAAGGACTTCTCGGTGGTGTGGCCATCAGGCCGGTCACGAATGTATCAGGGTCGATTGACATCCGAATCGTCTCGGAATTGACTCCGATTAGTCGACACGTTAAGATACGCCAATGAAGGCTTGGCTAGAACTTCATGCCCGATTGGCTTTCGATTCGTCTCGAACTTCCGTTCGTATGCGATGGATCTCGTTAAACGTGTTTCGCGGTCTTTTCAGCAGTGGCCATAAGGGCCGGTGACGCGTTTTTCGGGATCGATTGACCCCCGAATCGTCTCTGCTACCGTCAATTAACTTAATTTGTTGTACTTATCAAGCTTCGACACTTATAGGTCGTGAGAATATGTGTGTGAACATATAACGACCGCGGTCGGTGATGCGGCTTCTTCGAATCGATTGACCTCTGAATCGCCTCGGAATGGTCTCTGCAATAGTCAATTGACTCGATATAGGAATACTTGTGAAGTTTCGATGCTTGTAGGTCTCGAACAGTGAGGTGTTGCGACGCGTTCGAATTCGTCATGTGGAGTAGGTGACACCACACTCGGGGCCAATTGACTTCAGAATCGTCTCTGCGGCAGTCAATTGACTTGATTGACAGGTATACTTATCCTGATTCATTGATCTAGTGATGATACTCGGTGTAGGTCGTGAATGGAGACATTTCGAGTTCTCAGGGGTGCCTATCCATCATGGCAGGTGACGTGTCTCTCGGGTCTGATTGACATCTAAATCATCTCGGAATCTTCCCTAATATCGTCAATCAACTCAATTGGATGATTACTTATCTTGTATCGACAATCTAGCGATAGTTCTCGGACGCGGAGGTTACGGCGAGTCGCGACGCGTCGAAAAAGTAAAGAATCACGAAATCCCGTGAGCGAAACGTATCTGGTGACTGAAAAAGCGATTATAGTGTAAGGGCGTACGTCCTCGTACGGATAGATATGCGTAGATACGGTTGCAAACGGGAATAAGTGATAAAGATATCAATTGTACAGTATGTAGGTAAGATAATCGCTAGCGTGCCAAAAGCACTTCGCGAGGTGATTATATATGAAGGGCGGTTACCCGGCCTCGGCAGCCAAGTGCGCTTGAGAGCCAAGTGCACTTGGGAGGGCCAAGTGCACTTGAGAGCCAAGTGCACCTGGCACCGCCATTACAGCATCTCTCAATCATCAATTTCCATACCATCAGAATCTACCTTATACAACGTCCTCGAGGGTGTGTGAGTTGCAGACGTCGTGATCCTATCAGCCAAACTGCTAGGTCTGACTTTCGAACTGGAGGCTGTACTCTCCTGCTTCGGAGCTTTCTGCTTATTCTTGGACTTCTTGTTCTTCTTGCTGGACAAAGTCTTGATGGGATTCTTACAGAAGAACCATCGATCATGTTCAGAGGATCCACAACATCTGCATTTATTGCGTTTGGCTCTTGCTTCTAGCAGACTTTCAGGAATACCCTTAAGGGCTTCGGCCTTATCAGTGTGAATAGGCTTCATTTCCTTCTTCTCAGTTCGAGGTTTCTTGGGGTCAGAACCTTTGTCTTTTTCTGGATTCTTTTCTTTGTTCTTATCCTTCCCCTGATGTTCATCTCTTATCCGCTTATTTCCCTTCTTGCCTTCAGAGTTGTCACGGTTCTGATGAGACCTATTCTTTTCTGCCAACCGATCTTCGTATGATACACCCACTCGTCTCATTAATTTGATGAAGGCTGTATCATCTTTGGGTGGTACTTCTGCAGTTGACATTCGATCCCAGATTTCCTCGTTCATTCCTTTTTCAAGGCAATTGATGTAGAAGGTTCCGCTCAGATATACTTGGAAGTTGAGGGTTTCCATCTTCGTCAAGTAGTTCTCAATATCCCCAGTGTACTTCAGATCATTCATCTTTCGCAGGGACTTCTATTTCTCTTATCGACGAATCTTTCTTCCATCATACTGGTGAAGGAATTCCAGTTATCAACCTGAAAAAACTTCTTCATGTCTTCTTTGCAGTTATCATACCAAGCTAGGGTCTTGTCTTCCAAGAGCCCTGCAATCCAGATGACCTTATCGATGTCATGGTAGAATTCATCGCAGAAATACTGTCGATAATATTCCACTGATTGAATCCACCTTCGGTATATTTCTTTGGGATCCTTCTTATACTCTTTAAAAATAGGAGGCATTTTCATTTTGCCTTTCTTGGGGGACCTTGCTGGTATGCGAGGATTGGGAGGTAGCGTGCTAGAGTCTGTGCCACCAGAAGAAGGTAAAGGTATCTGACCTGGATGTAAACTTGCGGCATTACTTCCTCCGCCTCCGTCTTCCCCACCTCCTCTGCCTCCTCCTCTGCCTCCACCACCTTCTCCGCTTTCACCGCTACCTCCACCACCACCTCCCCCTCCTTCCTTATTCTCAAAGCCAGAGAGGCCGGATTCTGAACCAGAATCTCCTTGTGGCGGTAGGGATCTGTCAGGATATGGAGTAAGGGCCTCTTTAACCCAATATCATTCTCCTTTGGTACCTATACAGTAACGAAGGCGGAACCCTTCATTACTTGGTTTGATATCTCCTTCTTGATGCCCAAGGACAGACCTTGCTAGGGACTTGATAGATTTCTAGGTGGTTTCGTCCGATAGCCTAGTCATAAGGGTCCTTGTGAATTCCCAAAATCGTTTCTCCATGTCCCTTCGAGTCCTCCTTATATCACTTTCTCGCTGCTTCTTCTCAGTGTCAGCCTTTTTCCTGAGTTCAGTCCATCTTTTAGCCTCTTCACTGGCTTTCGTTTGACAGTGGTAAGTTCTTCTGACTGATTGTGTACTTGGAGAGCAAGCCTTTGTTGGGCTCTTTCCCTCTTTTCCAATACACCAGAGAGTAGTCCACACTGCTGATGAGGACTGTATTTGTTTCCCAAGAGCCAGACGTAACTGTTCATATGCTTCAGAAGACAGTACCTTCACAATAGGAATTGTAGCACTATCATTGGCCACAAATACCTGGGACTGGACAACGATGTCTTAATAATACTCTAGCTGCACCTTCTGCAGGTTATCGACTTCTGAAGCCACAGCATCATATATCTCATTTTGCCTATACACTAGGGTATCATATGCTATGACCAACACAGGAAATACCTCTCTCATCTTGATGTTGCTTGTTTGAGTCTGCATAATCAATGCATCCATTCAGTTCAACTCTGACTTGATGCTGTTTATCAAAGAGACTACACATTCAGGAATATCATTCCATACAATGGGTTCATAATGAACTACTTCATTCTCTTTATATCCTGCTATTACCAATGCACTTTCTCTACATACCAGTGTCACTGCCTCCCCCATCATCATGTCAGATCCAGTATCCGTTATTGTTCGAAGTACAACCCAAATATGCCCTTAAAGAATCTCTTGAAGAAGCTCCAGGTTCCGAAGAAGGGGAATAAGTCAAGGTCCCAATCAACGAGGAGTCTAGCACCTGCTTCTCTCTGTAAATGTAGAGATGGCTCGTAGTCTTGTGCGTGGAGCATTCCCAAGTCTGGAAGGATGATGGTTTTGATCAGGACTAGAAAGATGTCTAATTTGTGGTATGCGAGGGATTGCTGCTTTCGGAGGTGTGTGCGATGCAGGGGTTCTGTCTTTGATCGGTGGATAGTGACAGCCAATACTAACTGGATGTAGTGCTCTTCTCGCACGAGCTCGCAGTGATAGCTTTCCTTAGGGAGGGAATGTCTTTCCCAGCTGGTATAGAGGTTAAAGTCTGGTTCGTGGTACCAGCATTGTCCCTGTGAGATGTGGCAGCCAATATCCGGAATATAAAAGCATATAAGCGTCAAGAACCTTTGACGGCTTGGGGGGTAGAAAGATAGCTTCAGCAGAAGTGTTTCTTTGCTAACAATATAATGTAATACCGGGAGCGTCACTTCAGGTTTACCAGTACAAGTAATATCCTTACTGCTTTCAAGACTTGCTTGCGATAGAAGTGTAAAGGCGTATGTCTGTGTATGGCATCCGAGTCGTATCAGAGTATAAGGTAGATATGGTTGCAAACGAGAATAAGTGAATATAGTAGAGTGGGTTCAAAAGGAAAGGTTATCGATGGCGTGCAAGAGCACTCGCACGAGCTGACTATATACAGGGCAGATGGACAGTTACCCTGCCATAGACCGGCCGCAATTACATCATCCCTCTCTTTATCTACAGACCTTCTGGGCTGCATACCCATACATAAAGAGAAGAAGAAACAAATCCAAGCTCGTACACCCATGTACGGCATCATAAATTCCGCTGCCGATCGGTACATCTCAAGGGTAACTTTTCGGTGCATCCGATGCACGGGGAAAGTCCACCTCCGGTGGTAGGTGGTTAAACCCTTGCTGACTCCATTTGTACTGGGCTGAGATCCAAAAAGAAGAGAAGAGAAGGAAACGTCCAATTGACCCCTGTAACCTTTAGATCTCCATGTCTCCAAAGTGGCTTGGCAGCACCAAACTGCAAGTCGATATCTAATCGCATGCGTCTGTAGCCTGCGTAGTGCAGGCTCGTATCGGTAAAGGTCAGTAGCTTTCGTCATCGATCGTATATGGTTTGTCAATTATCAAACTCGTGAGCATCCAAGAGAAGATCGAACTTACAATGTAATCAATCAAGTGCGTTGAGATCTTGCAAAGCTTGTGCCCTCAGAAGCCCCCCTCGCAGTAACTTCGTACGTCCAATCAATCGTCCATTAAGTTCCATTCATGTAATCATTCTCCGTTCTCTTGCAGACAGCATCTCGCTGCCATCGAGGCTCGAGGTTGTAAGCAATGCTGGTTCATCCCGCATGCCGAGCCACCTTCCCAGCTTGGGAATCTGGAGCCGCTGTCGGTGATCTCTCCACCGGAAGTTGTCTCGGTGACCTAGTAGACTTCTATCTCACCCAGGGATAAGATGAAGTAGAGGTCCATCCCATCTAGGGATGCAACCAAGTAGCCGTCCATCCAGCTTAGGGATAAGACGGAAAGAGACGTCCATTTTACATAGAGATAAGATGACTGCATCGATTCGTAGAATTCCTCGATGGTATATCCCGTGTATTCGTGTGATTTCTCGATGATATGTAGCGAGTAGTAACGTATCGAAAAGGGGTAATTTAGGAAATCACGTGAGCGAAACGTATCCAATTACTAAAGATCGATAGCAGTGTAAAGGCGTACATCTGTGTACGGCCTCATATAAGAGTATAAGGTAGATATGGTTGCAAACGACAATATGTGAATATAGTAGAGTGGGTTCAATAGGTAAGGTTATCGATGCCGTGCATGAGCACTCGCACGAGCTGACTATATATGGTGCAGATGGACGGTTACCCTGCCATAGGCCGGCCGCCATTACAGGAAGTTATGAAAATTCGCTCAGGATGTGAATGTCACTAAAAATGATGATTCAAGACAATTACGTTTGGCTTTCCAATTCGTATATTGTTAAGACTTGTTCTCCTCGTTAAGAAGCTTGCCTTTCTACCCTCGCAGATTCTAGAGGTCTTTATAACTCTATCCTCTCGCTCTAACAATTACTTCTATCTACGCTTTTCTCATGAGTTCCTCTACCTAACCTTCCTTTCGCACCAATACCCTTCCTACCCTTCAGCACTCTTTCAGACCTTCCACATCTCTCCGCTTAGATCTCTATCTCAGACGAACAGAACGCCTACTGACATCAGTCCTTCGGAATTCAGTGGTCCACACCTATCGCATCGGGAAACAAACAATGTCACACTCAGGCCGTAGATGGACCTAGAGCGCATCGGACGTTGCAATCGAAACATCTTGTGCCTCGTCGTAGAGTGATACTGTACGTGCGTATATACATCTCCTGGCATTGTGCTTGGTCCTTCTGATGAAGCATTCGTTACTGTCCCAGCTATACAGTGTACATAATTCTTACTGATGCAGACATGCAGTGTGCACACCTTTCCCAGTCACAGCCTTGATTTACCAGGGCCATCAATTGATTACTTAAAGTCAAACACTTGATTCATAAATTTATTGCTAACTATATACAAATAATCATGATAGATCTTGGATGCACTTGGGGCAGCACATGGAGCTAGTGCACGGGAGGTGAAGATCAATACAGGCTGGGTGCAAACAGTTCGCTCAGCTGGCAGGAGACGATTGAGATTGGCTGGCTCTGGGCTGGCTGGAGGTGATCGAGCAGTGCTGGCTGTCGGCTGGCTGGACGCGATCCAGCCGTGCTGGCTACATGCAATCAAGCCGTGCTCCCTCTCGGCTGGCTGTATGCGACGACCAGATCTGGATGGAAGCATTAGTATATCGAACAGGTGTGCTTGGCGGTCGAGCTGGGATGGCTGTTGGCTGGCCGGGCGCGATCGAGCCATGCTGGCTGTCGGCTGGCTGGACGTGATCGAGCCATACTGGCTGTCGGCTGGCTGGACGCGCTCGAGCCATACTGGCTGTTGGCTGACTGGATGCGATCGAGCCGTGCTGGCTACATGTGATCGAGCCGTGCTTGCTCTTGACTGGCTATATGCGACGAGCAGATCTGGACGGAAACATTAGCATTTCGATCAGGTGCGCTTCGAGGTTAAGCCGGGCTGGCTGTCGACTGACTAGATGCGATCAAGCCGTGTGTAAAGGCGGTGCCAGGTGTATGTGGCTCCCAAGTGTACTTGGCCCTCCCAAGCGCACTTGGCTCTCAAGCGCACTGGGCTCCCAAGCGCACTTGGCCTTCCCAAGTGCACTTGGCTGCCGATGCCGAGTAACCGCCCTTCATATATAATCACTTCGCGAAGTGATTTTGGCACGCAAGCAATTATCTTACCTACATACCGTACAATTGATATATATTGCTTATTCCCGTTTGCAACCGTATCTATCCTTATACTCGTATACCAGGCCATATACGGACGTACGTCCTTACACTGTACTGGATCACCGCTGGCAGGAGATACTTGAGCCAGGCTGGCTGGACGCGATTGAGCCGGACTGGCTCACTGCTGGCGGGAGATGATCGAGCAGGGCTGGCTCTCGGCTGGCTGGCTGGACGCGATTGAGCCGGACTAGCTCTCCGCTGGCGGGAGATGATCGAGCAGGGCTGGCTCTCGGCTGGCTGGCTCACGGCAGGCTGGTCATCATGCAATTGGAACGGCCAGACGAAAAACAAAATATATATAAAGCGTCTTAAGGTGCTGTGCAGAGTGATATGCGACCGGGTGAATACCTAGCGCCCAGAATTGTTTTTGCAGTGCCTCACATCGCATTGTCGCGGACTTACTGTTACACATCACAAGCTGTACATCACCAAAGTCCATCGGAGCAGGGACACCAATGATCACTTGACGATAGCCGCATCGGGATAGTACAAGTGCTATCCCTGGACATCATCAAAACTACATAGAATATCACTTGCAACCAACGAAATCAGATGAGCTGTCATGCAGTCAACTACACCACTGATAAGTGATCAATGGTGTCTATTGGAATGACACTCTGCCAGCTCATGCTATCGATAATGAGAAGACTGCTGAGAGGCTGTAGATACAAACGCACCTGAGTTTGCAGCATAGCTGACGAACCCTTTGATGTCCCTCACGATCGAAAGAACACCATTCGTCTGGAAGCAAAGATATCGAAAGGATACGATAGGTCCGGACCACAGAAGCCTGAAGGACTGATGTCAGTTGGGGTTCTATTCGTCTGAGTTAGAAATCTGAGCGGAAAGATGCGGAAGGTCCGAAAGAGTGCTGAAGGGCAGGAAGGGTATTGGTTCGAAATGAAGGTTAGGTAGAGGAGCTCATGAGAAAGGGGTAGATAGAACTAATTGTTAGAGCGAGAGGATAGAGGTATAAAGATCTCTGGAATCTCCGAGGGTAGAAGGGCAAGCTTTTTGATAAGGAGAACAAGCCTTAACAATATACACATTGGAAAGCCAAACATCTTTGTCTTAAATGTTTATCTTTAGTGACTTTCACATCCTGAGCGAATCTTTATAACTTCCATCGCAAGCAAGTCCTGAAAGCAGTAAGGATACTTCTTGTACTGGTAAACTTGGAGTGGTGCTCCTGATGTTACATTATATTGTTAGCAAAGAAACACTTCTGTTGAAGCTATCTTTCTACCTTCCAAGCGGTCAAAGGTTTTTGACTCTTATACGCTTTATATTCCGGATATTGGCTGCCACATCTCACAGGGAGAGTGCTGGTATCACGAATCAGACTTTGACCTCTATACCAGCTGGGAAAGAACATCCCTCCCAAAGGGCAGCTATCACTATGAGCTTGTTCGAGTGGAGGACTACATCCAGTTAGCTTCAGCTGTCACTATCCATCAATTGAAAACCGAAGCAATGTACCTCACACACCTCCGAAAGTAGCAATCCCTCGCATACCTTAAGATAGTCATCCTGCTAGCCCTGATCGGAACCATCGTCCTCCCAGACCTGTGAATGCCCCACGCACCAGACTACGAACCTTCGTTTCAGTTACAACAGGAAGCTGGTGCAAGGTTTCTTGGTGATTGAGATCTCGATTTGGTCCCCTTCTTCGGAACTTGGAACTTTTATAGCAGGATCTTTCAGGGGCAAATCTGGGTCATACTCTGAACAATGACAGACGCTGGATCTGATACAATGATGGGGGAGGCAGTGACGTTGGTACGAAGGGAAATTGCGTTGGTAGTAGCAGGAGACAAAGGGCAAGAAGTAGTCCGTTATGAACCCATTGTGCGGAATGATATTCCTGAGTGGGTGGTCTCTTTGGTAAATAGCATCGAGGCCGAGTTGAATCGAATGGATGCGTTGATTACGCAGACTCAAGGAAGCAACATCAAGATTAGAGAAGCATTGCCTGAGTTGGTCAGAGCATACGAAGCCCTAGTGTATAGGCAGAACGAGATTTATGATGCTGTGGCATCAGGAGTCGATAACCTGCAAAGGGTGCAGCTTGAACACTACTCAGACATCGTCGCCCAGTCCCAGGTATTTGCGGGCAATGTTAGTGCTGCAATTGCCATTGCAAAGGCACAGTCTTCCGAAGCATATGAGGAGCTACGCCTGGCTCTTGGAAAGCAGATACAGGCCTCATTAGCAGTGTGAACCTCTATCTCTGGCATATTGGAAAAGAGGGAAAGAGCCCAGGAAAGGCTCGCCCTCCAAGTACACACTGAGTCAGAAGAACTTACCAGTGTCAAGCGGAAAGCCAGCGAAGAAGCTAAGAGAGTGACAGAACTCAAGAAAAAGGCTGACGCTGAAAGGAAGCAAAGAGAAAGCGATATAAGGAAGACTCGAAGGAACATGGAGAAAAAGTTTCAGGAATTCACAAGGATCCTTATGACTAGGCTATCGGACGAAACCACCAAGAAATCTATCAAGTCCCTACCAAGGTCTGTCCTCGGACATCAAGAAGGAGATATCAAACCAAGTGATAAAGGGTTCCGCCTTCGTTACTGTATTGGTACCAAAGGAGAAAGATATTGGGTAAAAGAAGCCCTTATTCCGGACCCTGAAGGAGTCCCACCGCCACCAGGAGGTTCCTTTTCGGAATCCGGCCTCTCTGGCTCTGAGGATGAGGAGGGAGGGGGAGGTGGTGGTGGAGGAAGTGCAGGAAGTGGTGGAGGTGGAGGCGGAGGTGGAGGAGGAGGTGGTGGAGGAGGTGGAGGAGGCGGAAGCGGAGGAAGTAATGCAGGAAGTTTACATCCAAGTCAAATACCACTACCTCCTTCTGGCGGCACAGACTATGAGACGCCACCTCCCAATCCTCCCCTACCAGCAAGATCCTCCAAGAAAGGCAAAATGAAAATGCCTCCAGTCTTCAAAGGGGATAAGAACGACCCCAAGGAAATCTATCGAAGGTGGGTTCGATCAGTGGAACGTTATCTACAGTACTTCCACGACGAATTACACGATGATATCGACAAGATCATATGGGTTGGAGGGATCTTATAGGAGACAAGGCCCTAGCCTGGTATGATAACCACGAAGAGGACATGAAGAAGTTCTTCCAGGTTGATAACTGGAAGTCTTTCACCAGTACGATGGAAGAAAGGTTCGTCGATAAGCAGGAGGAAGAGAGGTCCTTGCGAAAGATAAATGATCTGAAGTACACTGGAGATATTGAGGACTACCTGACGAAGATGGAAACCCTCAACTTCCGAGTATGTCTCAGCGGAACGTCTTACATCCATTCACTCAAACAAGGAATGAACGAAGAAATCTTGGATCGAATGTCGACTGCAGAAGTACCACCCAAGGACGACACAGCCTTCATTAAGTTAATGAGTCGAGTGGGTGTATCATACGAAGATCTGTTCGCAGAAAAGAATAGGTCTCATCAGAACCGTGACAACTACCAAGGCAAGAAGGGAAACAAGCGGAAGAGAGATGAGCACCAGAGGAAGGACAAGAACCAAGAAAAGTGTAATGGCGGCCGGGTAACCGCACATCTGTCCGGTATATAGTCAGCTCGTGCGAGTGCTCTTGCACGTTATCGATAACCTTACCTATTGAAACTACTCAATTATATTCACTTATCCTCGTTTGCAACCGTATCTACACTTATACGAGGCTGTACACGGACGTACGCCCTTTACACTGTTATCGATCTTTAGTAATTGGATACGTTTCGCTCACGGGATTTCGTGAATTACCCCTTTTCGACGCGTTACCATCGAGAAGTCACACGAATACACGAGATTACTTCGAGAAATCACACACGCGATCTACCCTCGAGATATCCTACGGGTCTCATTACCCCTTTTCTTGACGCGTCGCATCGAGCTCATTGCGAAGTCGAAAAGACTGGAAGGAAACCGAAGACGAAATAAGACCCAAAGACGCTATAAGGCCCAAAGACGAATTAAGACGAGCATCTCGGTTCAGTGTTTTGAGCATCTTTATAGTCGCGAGGCTGCTCAGGTGGCTCGGGCTACCGCTACTTTATCGTCCCGAGGCCGCTCAGGCGACTCGGGCTACCACCCGAACCGGCATTCATCTCCACCCGGGCTGATGGGCAGGTGGTGATGTGTGCGAAGGAGAGTCGAAGGTCGAAGGGCATGGTCGAAGGGCAAAAGTCGGAGGGCAACCGAATGTCGAAGACGAAGCGAAGAGTAGTCGATGACGGATGGGATGATGTACCTACGATCCGGATTTCAAGCGGACGCGATCACGATCATCGTTTGCACGGAAGTACACCTTATCAATTTGCACGGAAGTGCACCTTATCGTTTGCACGGAAGTGCACCTGAATCGGAATACGAAGCGCACTTGACGATTACCTTTCTACGATCTGAAGCGCACTTGACGATTACCTTTCTACGATCTGAGCGGAAGCTCTGAAGCGCACTTGACGATTACGTTCCTACGATCTGAGCGGAAGCTCCGAAGCGCACCTACGAGCGTCAGCATTGCACGGAAGTGCACCTACGCAGAACGATTACACGAGCATGGAAGTGCACTTACGGAGAAAGACTACTGAGGGCACAAGCTTTGCGAGAGCTAAGCGCACTTCATTGATTACATTGTAAGTTCGATCTTCTCTTGGATGCTCACGAGTTAGATAATCGACAAACCATATACGATCGATGACATGAGCCAATGACGTTTACCGATACGAGCACCACCGAGGCTGCACTACGGAAGCTACGGACGCATGGGCTTGGATATAGAGATATGGAGATATGGAGGTTACAGGGGTCAATTGGATGTTTCCTTCTTGTTTTCTCCTTCGCTTCTCTTCTTATTGGATCTCGGCCCGGTACAAATGGCGACGGCACGGGTTTTACCACCTACCACTGGAGGTGGACTTTCCCCGTGCGCCAGATCCACCGAAAGTTCACCCTCGAGCGGTACCGATCGGCAGCGGGATTTACGAGGGCGTACGAGGGCGTACGAGCTTGGATTCTTTCTTCTTCTTCTCTTCATGTACGGGTATGCAGCCCAGGAGGTCTGCAGATAAAGCGGGGGATGATGTAATGGCGGCCGGGTAACCGCACATCCGCCCGGTATGTAGTCAGCTCGTGCGAGTGCTCTTGCACGTCATCGATAACCTTACCTGTTGAAACTACTCTATTATATTCACTTATCCTCGTTTGCAACCGTATCTACACTTATACGAGGCCGTACACGGACGTACGCCCTTTACAAAAAGAATCCAGAGAAAGAGAAAGGTTCTGACCCCAAGAAACCTCGAACTGAGAAGAAGGGACCGAAGCCTATTCACACGGATAAGGCCGAAGCCCTTGAGGGTATTCCTGAAAGTCTGCTAGAAGCAAGACCCAAATGCAACGAATGCAAACGTTGTGGATTCTATGAGCATGATCGATGGTTCCTTTGTAAGAATCCCATCAAGGCTTCGTCAAACAAGAAGGACAAGAAACCCGAGGATAAAGAGGAAGTCCCGAAGCAGGAGACTACAGCCTCCAGTTCGAAGGTCAGACCGAGGAGCTTGGCTGACAGGATTACAGCGTCTGCAACTCACGCACACTCGAAGAGGTTGTATGAGGTAGGTTGTGATGGTCTGGAAATTGACGATTGAGAGATGCTGGGTTTATTATGTCTTTTCTTAGGTCTTAGGATTGCGATCTTTCCTTTCGGGTATAGATACCCACAGTTGTTGTATCTTGAGTTAGTTTAATGAGAAATGACTTCTTTCTGTTTTTACAAAAGGGTGCCTGAGGATGAGTTCAATACTCGAAATATGCTGGTCATATAGTACCCAAGTGCAAACATATGACTACCATATTATCGAATCAACCATAAATACCTCTACGTTTATAACTACTACAACTACAACCTGTTGTGGCTGGAACTGTGTCGAAAGGCAGTTTATCATGGTTTCTACACGAAAAGACAGAAAACACAAGGCCTCGGCCGAAGTACCTCAATCTCAACTCAAAAAGACAAAGCAATTACCCCCAGAACCAAAGACTGGTTCAAGACCCACAGAACGTATATTTGCATCATTCAAGGACAAGAAGAACGTCCTAGTGAGGGTCCTTCTGGATACAGGGTGTGATACACCTATGATGTCTAAACAGTGGGCCGAGACTAATGGTGTTCCATTGGTTACTCAAACAGAACCAAAGTCAGTTGAAAACTTCAATGGCGAAATTGTAGAAGGAGCTGGATGGCTGTATACCTTTCCAGTTACTCTTCGGTATGAAAACTATTATACCAGAGAAACCTTCAAAATCGGTCCTATGGAATCAGCAACTGATATCATGTTACCTTACTGGTGGATGGTCAAGCATGGACCACTCAGAGGAATTACTGAAGAAGTTGATAAGCTCCAATTTACATCGAAGCATTGCCATCAGCATTGTACAATGGCAGCAGTCAGCTTATTTTCGATTGAATAGGACGATTGCATCCTCAAGTTCGGTACTGAGTAGTGTTTGCAACGAAGCGGATCGGTTCGTCGCAGATCGAACCAGGGCGCGGTTCGATCCGTATTCGATCCGAGATTTGGACGAAGTTCCGAGGTTTGTCCGAACCGGTTCGCGAACCATCTATCTTCGAACGATAATAGGTAAACGAGTTCTGGTCCGATCGGCTCGATTTGTATCGCATCTTGTAGCAGGAGAGGTTAGCTACAAGATGCACCACAAATCGAGCCGATCGGACAAGAACTTGCTTACTTATTTTTGTTCGCAGTTGTCGGTCGAAATGGTGGGGTTTGAGGCGAAC
>MU122494.1:0-33945 GCA_014904905.1 Wilcoxina mikolae CBS 423.85 | reverse complement strand
GCCTGCGGGCTGCATGCTGTATGATGAATAAATAAATAAATAAATAAGTACAGTCCCAGCCTTGATTCCTGGTCACAGCCTTGATATACCAAGGCAGTCAATTGATTACTTAAGGTCACACTTGATTCACATATTTATTGCTAACTATATACAAAAAATCATCGTAAATCTGAGAGGAACTTGGGACTAGTGTTGGCAACGAACCGCCCGGGATTCGTTCCATTGACGAACCGGTTTGGTTTGAGCGAAGCAGATCCTTGCCAAGCCATTCCCCTCAAACCCCACCATTTCGGCCTACAACTGAGAACAAAATAAGTAAGCGAGTTCTTGTCCGATCGGCTCGATCTGTGGTGCATTTTGTAGCTAACTTCTCCCGCTACAAGATACGCTACAAATCGAGCCGATCGGACAAGAACTCGCTTACCTATTGTCGTTCGAAGATAGATGGTTCGCGAACCGGGTTGTGACAAACCTTGGAACTTCGCCCAAACCTCGGATCGAATCCGTGTCGAACCCTGCCTTGGTTCGATCCGCGACGAACCGATTCGCTTCGTTGCCAACACTACTTGGGACAGCACTTGGAGCTAGTGCACGGGTGGAGAAGATCGATACAGGCAAGGTACAAATTGTTGGGCTAGCCTGGCTCAGCTGGCAAGAAACGATTGAGAATGGCTGGCTCATCGCTGGCTGGACGCGATCCAGCCATGCTGGTTACACGCGATCGAGCCGTGCTGGCGCTTGGCTGGCTGAATACAACGAGGAGATGTGGACGAAAATTTGGCATTTCGATCAGTTGCGTTTGGAGGTCAAGTTGGGCTGGCTGTCAACTGACTAGATGTGATCGAATCATACTGGCTCTGGGCTGGCTGGACACGATCGAGCCAGGCTGGCTGTCGGCTGGCTGAATGCGATGGACCCTTGATGGCTGTTGGCTGGTTGGATGGGATCGAGCCTTGCTGTCTACATGCAATCGAGCAATGCTGGCTCTCGGCTGGCTGTATGTAACGACCAGATCTGTACGGAACTATTAGCAATTCGATCAGGTACACTAAGAGGTCGTGCTCGGGTGGGTATTTACTGACTAGACGTCATGGAGCCGTGCTGGCTCTGGGCAGGCTGGACGCGATCGAGGCAGGCAGGTTCTCAGCTGGCTGGACGTGATCAAGTCGGGCTACCATTTGGCTGGCTGGATATGATCCATAAGGACCGGATGATTACCTCGGATAAAATTGTCTGTACATCTGTTAGCATTGTAAATAAAGAGAGTGACTGTGTGAGTGAGAGAGAAGTATCATAGAGTTGAACTTAGAACTTTGAACTTAGAACTTTGAACTTAGAGTGCAAATATGATTGAATGTAAGGGGGTGGAAAAGAGTTAGACTATATATGAAGGGTACTTATCCGGCCTCAGCAGCCAAGTACAATTACTGAGCTAAGTGCGAGCAAAGTGCACTTACGAGGCCAAGTATACTTATGAGGCTAAGTGTACATAAGAGGCCATGTGTGCTCACAAGCCAAATATACTTAAGAGATCAAGTGCACTTACAAGCCAAGTTTGCCTGGCACCGCCATTACACTGGGTCTTGGCAGCCAGGACGCGATCGAGCCGGGCTGCCTTCCCGCTGACGGGAAATGATAGAGCTGGACTGGCTGGATGCGATTGAGTCGGGCTGGCTCTCCCCTGGGAGGAGATGATCGAGCTTGGCTGGCTCAGGGCTGACTGTAGATGATTGAGCCCGGCTGGCTGGATGCAATTGAGTCGGACAACCTTTCTGTTCGCGGGAGAGGATCGAGTAGTGCTGGCTCTCGGCTGGCTGTGCACAATGCATTTGGAACGGCCAGACGAAAAACACAGTATATGAAGCATCCCAAGGCCCTGTGCAGAGTGATATGTGACTGTGTCAATATCAAGCACCAAGAGTTGTTTTTGCAGTACCTTACATCACATTTTCGAGAACTTACATTTTACCCAGCCTACCGATATTCCTGGCACTCCAGGTACACAACCCACGTCAGGGTATGACTAATACGTCTGGGCGCACAGATCTTTTACCAATACTGTCAGTTGTAGTATAAACGTTTGAAAATTGTAAACTTGTTTGATGTTTGCAAAGTGACGGAACTTCATCCTAAACCTGAACCCTACCATCAAGTTTGATTCTTACATTACTTTATTCTGACTTTGATCTACATACCATACAATTGCCGACTTTGGAATTCACGATTTCTTCATGCCACTCTGTATGGCACTATACATGCGCTCCATACATGAATAATCACGGACAACCAAACAATTGTGGTCTGTCTTAGGGAAGGATAGTATTGTATTCATCGGTTCTTCTGTGCGAGCACCAAGTCAGTTATGTAAAAAATCATATCTCTACGTACGACACTTCCAACCCATACCTAAAGGCTTCTCATTGTCTCACATGATCCTGTCAGTTATATATTCTTGTCTCAACCCCTCCATTATCGTTGTGTTGTAACAAATCACTTTTGCTTGACCTTCATATATAGTTCTAGAATCTTATAAAGAGCATGTTCTGCAATGTCATGTATGAGAAGACTGAGTTTGGCCTTCAACCTCTCAGTCTGGATAGGTACAAATAACTTTTTGAATGTATTCAGATAAGTCTTTATTATGTTCCAGACAATGAGTTCCTATTTTACCACCTCCACCTAGAACCATTCTCTGATTGTGAACTTTATAAGGGTGTGGAGGATTTCTTAGATAAATTGGTATAATGATCTTGAACTCCTACAATACATGCCTTACTAGATTCCATGCTGACTCCAAATTTATTGCATTCACCAAACATTCTGTTCAAGCCAGCTTTATGTCAAATAGTACTTATCTATTCACCTTCAACTTCATCTTACAATGTATTTGCCTCTTCGATAATTGCTACTGGTGTTGACAATGAACTGAATCAGTTGGAGACGGATTGAACTGAACAGGAGTTCGATGCAGATCCGATTAGAGGTTTGGCGAAGTTTCAGAGTTCAACTAAAAGTTCGAACAAATCCGAGATATTGCGAAAGAAAATAACCAAGCGAGTTTGTGTCCGATCGGCTATATTTTCGATTTATCTTGTAGAGCTTGAAGTTAGCTAAATGACGAACTACGAATTGAGCCGCTCGGATATGAGCTCGTGTACCTATTATCGTTCACAATTGTGGGCCGAAATGATGGGCTTTGAAGCGAATGGCTTGCCAAGGATCCACTTCACTCGAGCTGAACTGGTTTGTCAATTGTTCGAACGTCTGACTGTTGGTTTCCAATGCTAGGTGTTATTGAAGAAGTAGATCTGGTGGATGATGAGGAGGAAGAGGATGGGTCGGAGGAAATCGATGACAAAAATTATTGTGTTCACCAACAACTCATTACAGGGAATAATATCTGGTTTGAATATTGACTACATATTCAACCAAGTACAGTTGCATTCGACAACAACATACCAGAGATGGGCCAGCTAGATGATTCCCTGAATAATATTGAGTTATATCCTGATGCTGGGGAATCTATGTCCCCAATCCTGCCATATGCAGGATCCAGAAAAGCGAAGACAGCCAGGTAAGCATTGGATGTCACAATTCCTGAACCATCATCCTATCCTCCCATGCAAGATAGCTAGCGGCATTGCCAGGCAGAGGCCCCAGTCAGATAATCCGAAGGTACTGGCGGATTGTTCAAATAGGTAAGTACCCCCCCCCCCAACAAATGCGGCACACCCCTTATTAACTTCCTTCAAGCTGAAGAGAGCTCTAGACGAGCATGGGATTGAAGTTCAGAATATATGAAACATCGATGAGAAAGGCTTCCTGCTGGGAACGATGCTCAAGGCCCATGTCATCTGTACAAGAGCGCGGTGGAATCTAAGATCTGTGCATGATCGAGAGCAGAAATTTGTAACTGTGTTGGAAGGTGTCTCTGCTGCAGGAGTGCTGCTGCTGCCACAGATTATTGATAAAGGAGCAGCACCATCGGGAAAAAAACCATGTCGCGCCCAGGCGGTACATGGGTCTAGGGCGCATCGGACGCTTCAATCGAAACCTCTTGAGCCTCGTCCTAGAGGGACACTGCACATGTGTATATACAACCCCTGGCATTGCACTTGCACCTCCTGATGCGGCGTTCCTTACTGTGGCAGCTATCCAGTGCACATAATTCTTACTGTCACAGCCATGCAGTGTGCTCATACTCATGTGACGTATGAGTGCAATGTACACCTTGACATAACGCAATGTTCACAGCATGCGACGTTTATACGATGCCCTGAATTGCACTCACATCTCAGGCGACAGATACAGTGCAGTGACGTTACTGTTGACGATGTTTGATATTAAGCTCTAATATATACAGTTTCCCGACACGTCGCAGCCAGCCTGAAGCACATCCTTTCTGCTCGTTCCAAACGCCATGCTCCATGTCGCAGCCAACATGAAGCACATCCTCCAAACTACTCTCTCCTCATTCCAAACGCCATGCTACACGTCGCAGCCAGCTTGAAGCACATCCTCTAAACTACTCTCTCCTTCACAGTCATCCACCGACTCCGACTGTACGTCCTCATCCTCATCCTCATCCTCATCCTCATCCTCATCCTCATCCTCATCCTCCTCATGCTCGACAATATCATCATCCTCATCCTCCTCATTCTCGACCTGATCATCATCCAGCTGGAGACCACGATGTCACTGAGCACGACTCCTGGTAGTGTGAACGTCATCATGCTCGTTGTCGCTATCATGGTTGCCATCATCAATCCCAGCCTCAGCATCAAAAGATAAATCTTTAGCAGTGGGGATGCAAATCGCAGAAATTTCCGGAGTCTCAATGTCCGGCTCCATCATAAGGGCTTCCATCGCGGCCTTGTTCAATACCACTCGACGAGGCTTGGCCACGGGTGGCATGTTATTGGCTCCTTTCTCATGTAGAATGAGGTTGTTGAGAGCCGCCCTTATGGACTTGATTACCTTCTGTCTCAATGGAGATGGGAGATCGTTCCAAATATTCATGAGATCAGTGTAAGTCTCTGCGAATTGTTTGAGCAATTGTATACATTGTGAAGGCCATACTTACCGCCGTCATTATCTCGATTGAAGTAGTACTCCCACTCGGACCTGTTGCGCTGGATTCCAAGTTCGAGGTCATCGATTACAACCTTTGTTGGAGGTAAACCTCCATTTGTTTGCCACTCTGTCAGTGCGTGATGCAATGCCGTACATGTTAACATAATCAGTGCCGGGGGGTCTGTTCTCGAATCCAGTCATGGCAGCCCTCCGAAAGCCTGCCACGTTTGTGAATTCGTTGGAAGAAATGTATATATAGAAATCGTGGAATCTCCTCGGCAAGAAAGTAGCTAGCCCGTTGCTGGTGGTGTTAGCGACGATACAAGTTGCAGACAGAACTCACATCGGGTTCGTTCGTGCGATCGCATTGGTGCACAACGAATGTACAATCTGAAAGGATTAGGTCAATGTGTATGCGGCGCTCATCATCATCGAAACGGTGCAAGTTGTATAGTCTCCCTACACACTCACGGGCCTTCTTGATCATGTGCGATCTGACTGCATTGCAACTGTTTTTGATCTGACATATGGCCGGTTAGTCAGTGCGAATGCAATTCTGGGAGATACCTAACTATCTTGAGACACTCCTTCTGACGTTCCTGGAAGCTAATATTGACTCCTTCCTGCCTGCATGCCTTCGGCCAGGAATGCTCTACTTACTTTGGGTTGGAAACAATGTTAGTCGGTATCGACCACTCTCTAAATCGTATAAGCTACCAGTACAAACTCAGCTTCAGTTGGAAATGGAGTCTGGCTCAACAGTTACTTCTCCATCAAGCGACGCATTGTTTCCAGTACAGCAGTAACTCGAAGGTCACCTGGTGCAAGGACACTTCGACTGCCATATCGTTGTTTACTGCTGACCGACAGACTCGACGGTATCTTCGGCGGAGACGATGGGATGAGTTTTGAAGCCGCTGGTAATGGGTGTGGACTGCGGAGGTGACTAAGGTTCGTCGCTGAACGAATAGCGACGTTGGAAATGACACTGGGTGCTGGCGACATCGAAATCGAGGCTTGATTCGGCAGGGGCAGAGATGGTTTCAGGGCTGGATTTGGTGCGGGTGTAGATGCTGAGGAGACCTGAGTAATCGAACCTTCGTTACGTGAGGCTGGAGCCTTCGTCCGCTTTCGCTTCTGCTTCTCAGACTGCGAAGTGAGTTTCCTCATATGACCGTTAGCTGTACGTGGCATTGCGGAGACAACTGCAGGAGTGGCCGGTGCTGCTTTTGGAATTGAGGATACGGCCTTGTGCAGTGGCTTTGTTGTTCGGGTCATTTTCAGAAGGCAGGAACTTGTCAGTATTTTCAGAATGCAGGAATGTCAGAAAGGCAGGAATGTCAGAAAGGCAGGAATGTCAGAAAGGTGGAAAAAGAGTGCAGTTGCGATGTAGACGAAGGGTAATGCAGTGTGGAAAAGGACTGACACGTCGCTGAGCATTGCACCTGAAAATTTTCTCATAAAAGGGCAGATTCACACGATTTCGTATTAGCTTGTCACGAAAGTATTGCGTACGATTAGTCAATCAAATACCAATTATGCCAAGAAAACCCAAACGATACTAAAAACATCTTTGTAAAATGCAAAAACGACTCCACCCGACCCAAAGAGGAAATGCAAAAACCCAATCAAATCCAACTCCCAAACGCGATCCTAACCACCAAACGCGAACTTGAACCTACGTGCGTCAGTATGGTAGTCATTTGCAACACTGTTGGATGTACCGAAAACCATCACTCAAATTGCTGACCTATACATGGTGGAATCAAACGCGACGCCTCGAGCTGTGTGAAGCTCATACCGGCATTGACATCTTGGTGCGTACCAATTGCCACCGACTCCGACGACTCTTCAACACCCACCGACACCGACAAAACGTCACACATTGTCTCCTGCTCCACCAAAACCTGTGCCATTTGCGACCTCGCCTCCCACTGTTCCTGTAACTCCACCGCCGCTCGCGACGTCGCCTCAACAATCTGTGCTGTCTCCGCCATTCTTGCAACTCTGGCACTCATTGACTCCTCCAGCACAGACGACGACACATCCTGGAGAGAGGCACACTCGACGTGATGAGTAGCAGTAACCTCCCGTTGTGTCATTACCGAGTCGTTTATTGCCGAGTCGTTTATTGCCGAGTCGTTTATTGCCGAGTCGTTTATTGCAACGAATCTGGGAGCTGGTGTCGGGCTCTCGGCCTGTTCGGAGGACCCAGGTATTACCGGGAGAGACGATCGTGGTGGTGGTGGTGGAGTAGCTCTTGCAATCCTTGGAGGCGCAATAACAATTGCCTTCAGAACAGCCACAACGATGAGAGGGTTGTAAGCTGTAACGGAAGAGAAGGTCGCCACCGAGTCGTTGCCATTGAGATGAGTCGCATTCCACGGCTGCAAAGAGGTTTCGCCGGGCATGACTAGACACCCAAGGTTGCAGCTGACATCTCTAGCAGGACATAGGCGACCCACAGCACGGTGTACGGCCTTTGCGGTGAGCTTCTCGACTCGTGTGAGATGCCATCTATTCGCGGTGTGGTGAACGAATATGTCGTCCCAACGGTCGTAGCTTTCGGGGCCGTAGCTTTCAGGGTCGAGGATGTAAACCCTGAAGGGGTATTTAGGCGTTGGGCTCGTAGGGAGGGCATTGGTAGAGATGTCATCAAGTTTCCGTTTCTTCTGGAGGGCAGAAGCAATGATTGTCGGTGGCGTTGCACGTTTGTGGGAGGGTGGCTGCAGCTTCGGAGTCCCGGGATACCAGGTGTCTTTCTTGACATCGCCTTTACCATGTTGGGAGTTGTCGGAGTTGTAGCAGTTGTCGCAGTTGTCGCAGTTGTCGGAGTCAGGGTCGGTATCGGTGTCGGTAGGTAAAGGTGGGTTTTCTTTGTGATATCGGTTCATCTGCACCCGAGTTTTGTCGAAACAGTCTCGGAGAAATGCCCGAAACCCACTCCACCATTCCATGTATCGTGGTTGAGTCGATGCCCGATGCTTCCACATCCCTTGAAACTGTGCAAAGTGCCTTGTAGTGACTGGGTCCAAAAAAAGGATATCATACATCAAGTCAATCGCGCCATCATCCTTGATACCGTGAATGGCATACATCCGAATAAGGCCCCGAATGTGCTCGGCTATGAACTGCTTCGCGAAACCATCGAGGTGTAGCGTGTCCTTAATTGCGTCGGTTTTGGAGGAGGTGGATGGGATCTTTTTGGGTGGCATTGCAACGTTCGGGGCTGTATATAAGGTGTATGAGGGGTCGGTCAGGGTTGGTCAGGGTTAGGGTTAATGTGTCTGAAAACGACGATGAGAGTGGTAAATAGGTAAAGATGGAGTATATAGAGATGATGGAGAAGAATCAAAATGGAGAGAGCGTACGGGAGTATATATACATTGCAGAATGGGCCATCAAGGTGCTTGAAATTGTGTGGAGTGGCTCGCAGAAGTGTTGAAAACGTTGGTGATATCAAACATCATACTTGAAAAGCAGCTTTCCTGGGTGTGAGCCGTTATCGGCACTTCCCTTCCGGCCTGAAAGATTCACCTGATGTTTTATACGACTCTGAGAGTTGTTTGAACCACTTCTTGAGCGTGAGACACACTCGTCATGCGAATCCTAGGTCAAAGCGTCGAAGTCTGTCAGTTTGGGTTCCTATCATACGGCAGTGACCTCAAGTTCCAATATAATGATGCAGTGTGGTGTCACAAACAGTCGGAACCTGCCATATGAAGTTCGAGAACTGTCACCAGCATCTCTGGCAGTGCATAGGCTTCTCCAGGCACCACCAATAGACACTGTGCGGTGGTATCATGAACTCTGAACTCGTGTCTTGGCACACGAAACAAGTGATATCACATGTTTTCGTCCGCGTTTCCTATCATCCGTCCGGCCAAACTTCAAAAAAGCAAGCAAACAAGCAAGTCCATGGATTTGCTTGTATTTGTCTAGCCATTAGGGTCACATTAGGCTCTGGGCGTGGCTACATCGTGACAAACTCTGTCTGCAAGATATTCCAGGGTCTTGGCATTTTATATACGGCTCTGTGAGTTTTGTACGCCATGCGGCTCCATTACCCCTGCTTGGCAACATTCTACTAACAGCATACACAGCCCTCAGCATTGTCTACACCACGCGCACCATGCCTCCCATACGATCTCCGAATCGTTTCTGCCCTGTTTGCTTGAAACCTTACAAGTTTGACCTGTGGCTCTACAAACATATCGACAGCGACCATCCTCGATATCGCGCCCAACTTCTTGAGGTGAAGACAGACTCCAAGCCCCCTGAACGCGTTCGAAAAAACTCTCATCGTTGTGTCAACGATTCGCACAGTGGTTTTCATGTCAACCATGACCATGTTGACGATCCTGACACGTTTCCTCCATTGCACACGTCACCTTCTCCAGAACCATCAGAATTCGACTCAAAAAGCTTCTCATATCCCGATGCTGGAGCCCCTGTCGCTTACGTTCCGACCGACGATGAGTACAATGCTGAGCACAATTCTGAGCAGTTCTTACACAACCCCTTCCATCCGTTCGAGAGTGAGGAGGAGTACAATTTCGCCGAGCTGGTCACATCGAAAGGTCTTCCCGCCAACGTCATCGACGACTTCCTGCAGGGCAACTGCGGCCTTAAAGAGTCTGTGAGTGATTCTCTAAAATCAAATTACAACCTCCGACAGAAAATCGACGCGATGGACGACGGACTTGACCATGACTCCTGGAAGAAAGCTACGTGTCAGATGGCATAGAATGCGCAGCATCCGGATGCAATTGAGTTTTGGCACCGTGACCTTATAGAGTGTGCAAAATGGCTACTCCGGCAGCCAGCATACGAGGAACATCTTACATACACTCCAAAACGATGCTTCAATAATTCTGGGCACCGTGTTTACAACGAGATGTATACTGGCGACTGGTGGTGGGATAAGCAGGTAAGCTTCCTTCTTATACCATTTACAATGCTCACAATTGTGCAGACAACACTACCTGTCGGTGACACACTGGTGCCGATGATATTCATGTCTGACGGCACCCACCTCACGAACTTCTCTGGCGACAAGAAGGCATGGCCGATATATATGACGATCCGCAACCTATCCGCAGGCGCACGGATGAAGCACACAATGCACAGCGTGTTGTTGGTCGCCCTTTTGCCCATTCCAGTCAAGATGCGCGATATCCCCCTCAAAAGAAGAAATGCTCAGAGGGAGCATAACCGAATGGTCACTCAGAAGGTGCTGCAGCATGTGTTGCAACCCCTACTCAATTCCGACTCGGAGACCCGCACTGGAACCTTCTATGACCGCTGTGCCGATGGCAACTTCAGGCATTGTTATTTGACACTGGCTGCATGGATAGCCGATTACCGCGAGCACCGTGACCTTCACAACATCAAGAATGGTGTATGCTACTGGTGCGAATGCCCATTGCAGGAAATGGGTAATCTATCCAGCCGCCAACAAGAGCGACACAACCTCCGGGATCATAATATCTATCGTATACTCTCAGATTTAAATACACCCGTGAGCATCGCCGATCTCAAACGCCACGATGTCAATCCAGGTTTCAACATCTTATGGTATCTCGATTGCGTTACAAGCGATCTTCCCAAGCCTGATCTACTCCACACAATGCAAATTGGGATGTTGAAGCACCTCCTGACATGGCTTCACGAATTTCTCAAGCAGCATAAGCGGCTTGACAAGTTCAATGATATTTGGCTCTCGGTGCCTGCATACCTTGATATGACGAAGGCCAGATGTACATATGAGGAGGTTTCGCGTTGGAACGGAGGAGAAATCAAGACGATGACACGATTCCTTGTGGGTGTTGTACGCAATGCTCTGCGGGACCCAAGCCCCTCTCAGCGCAATGTTTTTGACAACGCGGTTGAGTGCTCTCGCTCTCTTATTGAGTTCTATTTCTATTGCCAGTATGACTCTCACGATGACCAAACGCTAGACCTCATTGACAATGCTCTACGTCGCTTTCACAATTCGAAGGATGTGTTTCAACAATTCAGGGCTGGGAAACGACTTGCAGCAGAGGCCAAAGAGAGACGTACGGAATTGTGTGCCGAGCGGGATGCCGAGTTGGAGGTAAACAAGAACAAAACGGCGGCCTTTCGACAGTGCATTCGCGACGCCTGGAAAGGTATTATAGATGCAGAAATGGCCGAATACATTGAAGAGGGTAGTGATTTCAACTTTCTCAAGATACATCCGATGCAGCACTTCCGAGAGCAGATACAACGGTATGGTTCGTTTAAACAGTGGTCGACGGAGATTGCAGAAAGTTCTCACCGGAAGCAGATTAAGGACAGGTTTAATGCCTCCAACAACACGGGTGATAACTATACTCAGATAATCAACTACTACCTTCGGAGTGATGCATTCGCTGTCAGAAAGGCCAATCGTGACGCATGGAATCGTAAACGAGCTGGTCCACAGACGACGGAGGTGACGACGGAGGTGTCTGCAGAGGTGACGGCCGAAGTGACGGCGGAAGTGACGGCGGAAGTGACGGTGGAAGCAACCACTACCAGTAGACGTCATTTATTGAGGTTCCTATCTCCGCAGCAGCACAAAGGAAAAGAGAAAGTCAAGGACTTTCAAGGCCTCTTGAAATCAATCAGTGAAGGCGTCCTCCGAAATGGTCTATACGATGCCACCCGTCGTTTCTTACACGCCAAGCAGGTAAATATCGATTCGGATGATCTCTTAACCAGTGCTGCCGCAATTTACCATGGATTGGAGGTAGAATCACGCAACATGCATGACGAGCGCATCATTCAGAACCTCAGATGTACTGGAGATAAACGATGGTATTCTGGGGCTGCCCGTCATGACTGGGTATGGGTTCAAACTTTGCAACGTAAGGAGGGGCAGGAGCTGTCCCACAAGGCACTGCAGGGACGCGTACCGTACCGTATGCTTCGTCTATACAAGCTGCAAGTCGTCCATCCGCGCGGCACGAATACCTTTTGGCTAGCATACGTTGAAGTGACAAAGCCTACCAACGGTGGAATGCCGGAAAGTGCATCGCAGCTAGTCAGGGTAGTGAAACCATCCTCCGGAGGTGCATATGCAGTTATTAGTGCAGGAAATATTGTGGGTGCGGCTCAATGAATTCCAAAGGAGCCCATTTCGTCGAAGTCGGAGAATCAAGGATGGATAGTCAATAGTCATATTGACCTAGCAACCTGGAACGATGTTTATTATATGCTGGAGGACGAGTTGAATACAGCGGTGCAGAGGGTATAAACGGTGTTTAGAACTGTAAATAGACTTAATAAACATTACTTTGCCACCGAGCACCAAGTACCGATATGCCACCAAGCACCGATATGCCACCAAGCACCGATATGCCACCAAGCACCAAGCACCCATAGGCAGACCTTCAAGTTGCTTGCGTCCAGCCAAGACATGGATGCAAGCAAAGTTATGGTGTAATATGCCGTGCATAGCATCGTCATTACAATGCCCAGAGCAGTGTTGCCACCGAGCACCTAGCACCATAAAATTCACTGGCCAGACGAAGAACACGGTATATTAGGTGTCCCAAGTCGCTGTGCAGAGTGACATGCGACCGTGTGATTACCTAGCGCCAGGAGTTGTTTTTGCAGTGCCTCACATCGTATCGTCGCGAACTTACATGTTACCCTGTCAACCGACGTTCCAGGCGCTCCTGGCGCACCACCGACGTCCGGGCGTGACTAATACGCCCGGGCGCAGGGATTTTTTCCCGATGACACTGGATGGGCTGGCAAACCTATGTCACAGAGGATGAGCCTGCCTATTTTGCATACTCAGCAAAGAGGTGGACAGACAATGAGTTGGGGGTGGAGTATCTTGTTCTGGTCTTTGAACCACTGACTGCAGCAGTGTAAGATCCCCGCCACGTGCTTGAGAGGAAGCTCATACTCATAGTGCAGATGGGGCTATACGTCTCCTTATTCTGGATGGCTATGGTTCTCATGTTAGCATTGAGTGTCCCTTACCATCACAATCTATTCTATCTATTCATAAATAGGAATGTATTCTCGACAGCATACAAGACAATCCATAATGAATAGATAGACAGAAACAATGATTGGTCGTTCAACAGCGAATACCTACCAAACCCATCAAATGTCAGATTTCTGTGAGCTAACGCCCTGCAAATGAAGCTGAATACCATGGACAGATATCATCATACATATATGCAGAGATTGTGCAATGTAGGAGATCAAAAGATTATGTTTTACTTCTGAAACCCAGTTAAATACACTGCATGCCTCGTTCAACAGTAGTGCTGCAACATGTATCTTTTATACACAGCGAAACGAGAATTCAAGTATGACGACTCGAAGTTGTCAAAAATGAATACTTGTTACCGGTGGTGGAAAAAGAAGGTAAACCTACAATTTGTGACGACTATTATACTGCTGATATGCAGCTCAGATGAAACTCACTCTATGAACTTCACATGTGACTAGTAAGTGTGGTCTCAGTATCTCACAATCAGCTATCTTGACTTAGTTGTATGAAACAAATTATTATTTCTGGCCTATATTTTCCTTGCCTTTTTATTGGTACCAAACAAATTGGAGGGTATCACTAAGATAGCGGATGATAAACTCCACTGAGAGGTTCTAACAGTACTGAATAAAGTCGCCAGTAATATTTCAGCAAGATTTCAAAAGTTCAACTTGGACAAGATACATCTCTGATTACCTTGTACCGATGGCAATATGGGGGATTGCTCTTCTATATTAGCACACTATATCGCAAACCACTCTGAACAGATGAACAATATTTATGCAGTCAAGCAGAACAACTTCTCAGAGTACAAGATTCTATCAACTGGATACTGTGACTACCTTGATATAGTTGGACTTCAAGTCTTCAACACCGGAAGCGTCACTGCAGGTTTACAATTACAAGTAGTATCGTTAGTACTGTCAGGACTTGCTTGTGGTGGAAGTTTTGAAGTTTCGCTCAGAATGTGAAAGTCACCAAAGTAAAGATTCAAGATAAAGATGTTTGCCTTTCCAATGTATATATTGTTCAAGATTGTTCTCCTCATCAAGAAGCTTACCCTTCTATCCTTGGAGATACCAGAGGTCTTTATACCTCTATTCTCTCGCTCTGACGAATTACTTCTATCTAAATTTTTCTTATGAGGTTCTCTTCCTAACCACTGTTTGCACAAATATCCTCTTCTCACAATTAACCCTCTGCTTCTCTGCAGGACCTTCCATACCTTTTCCCAATGATCTCCTTTTCAGAGGAATAGATTCCATACTGGCATCAGTCGTTCAGGCTCCTGTGGTCCAGACCTATTATATTCTTTTGATCTTTTAGCTCCTAGGCGAATGGTATCCTTTCGATCGTAAGGGGTATTGTTGTAAGCAGTGTGCCTATGCATGGTCATTAGAGCCTTGCCAGTTATGATGTAAACTCATGTGCTTTCGTATTTATGGCCTCTCACCTATGTTTGGAATTTCAGTGGTCTGATCAAGCAGAATATCAATCTAGTAACCATTCTTCATTCCTTATCAGTGGTATGGTTGACTGCATAATAGCTGATTTGATTTTGTTGGTTGTGGTATCCGCCTAGAGTGATATCTTGTGGATATTTGATGATGTTCGGATATGGCGTTTATACTATCCTGCTCTCGCAATGATCGGGAGATTGTAGATAACCCCGCTTGGAAGGTTCCTGATGATGTATAATTCTGTGAGGTGTAACACAATTTTATGATGTCATCTAGAACTATACGCAATGAAATATCATGTTCTGCACATGGCAACTGAGAAACCAATTATCAATAGGATAGAAGATTGGTTCCAAGGAAAGTATACTGAACCTACATGGAATATATTCTGGAACCTTTCCATTTGTAAATACATACAACTTCCTTAGACCATATCTGTTCCACAATCTTCTTCATGAAATTTGTACTTTCAAAATATCGGTCACAAGGGATTATGTGAATGCATGCTTAAGATATAACCAAGTATTTTATGGTATGGATTCAGGTATATTTCAAGTCCCTCCAAAGAGTAAGTTGGTTTCAACATGCCTCAATGGTACCACCTTATCCGGAATCATCCATCCTATCAAATAGATACTGGCAGATTATTCAATTGCAGGGAAAGGATATACAAAACCTGATAAAGTTTCTTGTCTCAGTCCTCACAGCTACATTCAGACATTCAGCGTTCAATCAATCTGATGACTTTCATAGAGCTCTCAGTTTCGTCCAAGCATACTACTAGTTCTTCAACATATCTCTTTTTCTGTACCATATAGCAACTATCATCATCTACATCGTTGATTATTTTGAGGAGATTCACTCATATATGGATGTTATTTGTCAGTACAGGCAGACTAAGAAGATCAAAACTGCTATTGATATGCTATAGGCGGAGATAAACTTGAAGCATTGGTATCAGTACATGATAGATGAGATGATTTCTGACAGGTTCACTGCAATCCAGCCAAGGTCCCAAGTTAAATAGTAGGCAGCCAATCTCAAAAAAGCAATCCAAATAATATACAACACTGATACACTCTTTACTGCACCTAAGCTGCAGCTCTTATATTACTTTGTTGAGTCCATATACCAATTTGGAAAGCTTCCACAGTTTATTGTAGAAATTGCCAAACGAGCTCACTGTGAACCAATGAAAGATTGAATATATCAGTCCAACTACGAAAATAATGTTATTGAGTAAATGCTATGAGATCAAGACCACAATCATGAACAACAAATATATATTCTTACTCTGAGGTGGCATGCAAAAGATACAATACCTTCTCCTGAAATGATTGCAGTACTCAGTCTCTTCAATAGAACAACTTGTTTATCCATGCAGAAGTGCAGTTGTAAGTGAATGTCGGCACTATTGATTATTGAATCATACTATTCAGAACGAGCCCAATCAGTAGAGATGAGTCGTAGTGAATCTTCAGCCTAGTTGTATCGATTGGTGTTCTGCATCCAGCTTTCTGACAGCTGCAACAAGATATTGACAAACTATATCAGTATAAAGTACTGTAACTTGCTTGGTATTCGGTACTACTTTGTCGATGATATTGGCGGCTGGTCAGCTAATTAATTCAAATAGCTTGATATATGAGTTCAAAATCTATATGGTACCAGTGAGGTCACAGATTGTGATGACAAGATCAGCAGATTTACAATAATGATAGTGAAGTACCTGGCAATGAAGTTATGTCATGGAAATGTTCAGAACGAGACTATTTGGCTTATTAAAACAACTTCTGGAGCTTTGAATCTGTTACACCTCACAAGCTGTACATTACCAAAGGCCATCGGGGCGGGGTCACCTACGATCACTCGACGACAGCCGCATCGGGATTGTACAAGCGCCATCCCTGGACGTCATCGAAACTCCACAGAATATCACTCGCACCCAACGAAATCAGATGAGCTGTCATGCAGTCAACCACACCACTGATAAGAAGCTAGAAGTGGTTATTGGGACGATGCCCTGCCAGCTCATGCCATCGATAGTGCGAAGACAGCTGAGAGGCTGTAGATATGAAAGCACCTGTGTTTGCAGCATAGCAAACGAAGCCTCTATGTCCTTCATGATCGAAAGGATACCATTCGTCTGGAAGCAAAGACATCGAAAGGATTCGATAGGTCCGGACCACATAAGTCCGAAGGACTGATGTCAGTAGGGGTTCTATTCGTCTGAGATAGAGATCTGAGCAGAAAGAAGCGGAAGGTCTGAAAAAGCGCTGGAGGACAGGAAGGGCATTGGAGCGAAGGGAAGGTTAGGTAGAGGAGCTTATGAGAAAAGCGTAGATAGAAGTAATTGTTAGAGCGAGAGGATAGAGGTATAAAGACCTCTAGAATCTTCGAGGGTAGAAGGGCAAGCATCTTGACAAGGAGAACAAGCCTTAACAATATACACATTGGAAAGCCAACCATCTTTGTCTTGAATCTTTATCTTTAGTGACTTTCACATCCTGAGCGAACCTTCATAACTTCCATCGCAAGCAAGTCCTGAAAGCAGTAAGGATACTACTTGTACTGGTAAACCTGGAGTGACACTCCCGGTGTTACAGAATCAGACACCAACAGCCCCTTTGATTTATCTCTTCCATCCTAGAGCTACTGATCGGCAGCATGAATGAGCTCTAGCCCTTATATGATCACTGAATCTGGATGATCTCATGTAGTCAAATGTACATGATGGACTGGTATATATGAATGAATATTCTGATTGGGTGGACGATTGCTTCCTAGTCACTATTAAAAGGCTGTGGCCATATGGCCATCTTATTCAGACAGGAGAGGCAGGAAGCTACTTCATTACAAATACAGTTAACTTGAGAATATTCAATATGGTATATTTGTAGATTGGCTGACAGGAAAGGATTTAGAGGCCAGGGTGAGGAATGAGATATATAGTATGAACAATAGATACTAATATTGCCAGTGGCTATGATGGTCTGTACCCATTGAACAAATTCTGAAATATTACATAGAATATGCATATCTTGTAGGGACAATAGATATAGTTATAGATATCTGTATTCGATCATTCTGCACAATCACATATCAAACTATAATTCTAGATGTCATCATATCTAGGTACTTTACATCCTTCGATATCTGAATGCAGTTATACAACTCTTGATACATACCGGTCATCTGAGCAAAACATATCTGATGATGTATATTGGTACATGCACTCAAGCACCAACTAGTATTGTATAATAACCAAGACTCTAGGTGATAGTCTTTTGAAACTTGATGCTAGATAACCTTTTGCTTCTTCTTACCAATTTTTCAAAAAGATAGATGAAATAACCTATGACTTCGGAATAACAACATGGAAAATTATCAAGTAGTAAATAACCTCTTACAATGCAGATGGTATTTCTTTCTATATGCAATTATTTTATAGCAACCAAATAATTTGTATTGAGTTCAAGTTTCTCCTTTGGGAACTGACTTCTTCAATCCATATGACATATATACCGAACAATGTGTATAATTAATTGAATGAACAAATCTTTTCTGATGTTTATACTGGAGACTGATAGTTGAATCAATAGGTATGAAGTGAATTCTGCTCTTTCCTATATATAGCTTTTGCATTAAGGCTAACTAAATATTTGTAGAATTCAGAACTCATCAGCAGCACTATTATTCCAACTTTTGGTAACTTGGAACACACTTACCCAACAAACTATTCTGGCGATAAGAAGGAATAGTCCAAATATGTGAGCTTGTAATTGATTTGGTCATCAGAGTTATACTAGCCAATGAAGAAATACACTGACCTGGTAGTGTTTCTTCTGGTTCCCCTGAAGTATTCTTTTAAACAATCTGAAGCAATTGATGTATTGAAACAACTATAAGATTATAATTGTAAGGTTCTACAAAGAATCTTCAAGTTCATATTTGGCTGTCTGTCTGAAGTATCTGAGGATGACAGGGATATTTTATGCTCAAATGGATATAAGTGATTGTGCTTTCCCATCATATATACTTGCATGGTGGACTATTAAGAGAATATCAATACCCACCAAATTAAGTCCTGTTATTAACACATTTGTCAAGCTCCCAAGATATTTTTGATTGTTGAATTTTTCTCCCACTTCTTGGAGAAACATTGCCTACTACATCATAAATTGAGCAAGACGACTCACACAAATATTACTCAATTATTATTAGATGCTGCCTACTAATAATTGGAAGCCTGATTTGTTTAGCAAACTGAAGGTATCTTATTATACCTTGAGTTCCTCAATAGAACAAGTCTCTTATTATTAGATTATCTTACACTATATGACTCACCATTCTAAAATATCTGATGGATATGATAATTCTATTTCATGAACATCCCAAACAGATGAACTGATTTAAACAAATGTGGCATTGAATATTATTATTTCCAGGATTCACATGATGAAAACAGTGATATAATGTAGTTGCACAATGGGAGGACAAGCGGATGAGAATTCTCAGTTGAATACTGACGCCATTATTGACATCGAATATATTGGACCAAGCTTCACACAATGGCAACTATTCTGAAACTGAATATTCTGCATTTAACGCTATATATATTTTCATCTCATGACAGAGTACTACAATCTCTCTGATACAACTATTGTATATATAGAAGCTTATCCTGATAATTTTCACCACTCAAAAGAAGTATTTGCTCACTTCCATGTAGCCAGTCAAAGTAAATAGTTGCAGAAGTGTTTAGAAAGCAATAATATGAATATTTGAAATTGGAAAGAGAATGGAAACCGGGCTGGAAATCACAATCAAATGGAGCGAAGATGCATTGTATCAAGCAAGATAGGCAAACAATTGAGTTTGAAGTTCAAGCAAATCTCAGTAAGGAATCTGATTTTAACTTTGTTACAATTCATCTCCTGACACTATATCTTATCATACTCTTCAGCTTTGCCATATATCCAACATTTACTCTGGGTTTGTGGACCAATTCATGATGAACATCAATGCTGAATATCATATATCAAATGGAAAGGAGACATCCCAGTGGATTCTGAGAATGAATACATGGAAAGACTTCTTTGGATAATGAAATATGAAATACAATGTACAGATGCTGTGTTTGAGTAATAATAAACTGCAAACAAACTACCTGCAGTTCAAAAGATATAGAACATTCTTACTGATATTGATACTCTTTCTGATCTTGCTACATAGTTTCAAATATCAAAAGGATGGCTTCAAACACTCATTGTATGGAGTTTCAAATGTTCGGTAATTTCCTAATCTTTGCAGATAATGACGAAGTATTTGCTCGTCTGAATGAGGTGACATATTCTTGCTATACTGCTGCTGTTCTACTAGTTTCAAACTTCAAAGGAGATGAATCAGATATATGTTTCCTAAAATGCATAGTTGCTAAATGTTGACAAAAGTCTCAATAGATAGAAAATGACTATGTATTTCTTCAGGCAAATAAATCTCTGAAAGGAAACTTCTCATTTACTCAGAAAAGAATACCAGCATATTTCAACTGTCATTTCCTCTTCTATAAGCCTGTTGAAGATTGTGACTGCTCTAGTAATTGTTACAACTTCGATCTCAGGACCAATCGATCAACTGTCTGACCAATTAATGGTAATACAATAACCTGTGCAGAATTGTTCCAGCTGACAAAGGCCTAATTTCAGTATCAGATTGTATTATATTGAACCTACCATATTGATTGAACAAGATGCCCATATCATACAATATTATTTTCCAAAGATAACAATGAATTGATTGTTAATGAAACAATTGATTTGAATGTGTTCAACTTGTTTTAATAGTGGATCCCTTGATGTAATGAGTGGAGGATATACTTGTAGGATAGGATATAATTTGCGATATGTTGGTAATTGGAATTTATGATATAAAGTTTAATTTGAGATATTGTACAATTCAATTTTATAATTGAACAATACAGTGTGATGAAAAATCCTTTCAATTGGATATGATAAATATATGATAAAACACATTGTGTGAATCAAAATGTCTGTTCAAAGTAAAAATTGAATTGGAAAGTATAGAATGGTGAGAATGTCAAGATAAGTTATCAATATTGTATAATAATGATGACATACCTTTTTGTGCAGGGTGACTTCTGTTATGAAGCCAAAGAATTGCTTACCTCCACAATATCAACAATTTTCTAGAATAATATTGCAGAAAACATTATTCAAACCAATTTTAACAACCTTGAAAATCTGCCAAAACTTCATAAAACTCATCACTTTAGATGAGCTTGTGCTGTTGAATATATAAGAGAAGTATATACATTCATACAAATGATAGCTGTAGCAGCACAATCATAAGTTTCTTTTATGACAATATCAAATCCAGTTACTTTGGTGCTTATTAAACAGTAGATTAAGTCTCTAAGGATTCCAATTAATTTGTGATAGAAGTGTATGTGCAGTGATATATAAGTGGCTCTGAAGTATACCTCTAAATTCAGATTTCATAGCATTTTCAACAAAGAGCCAACATACCACTACCACTATCATCAGGATCCTGGAGATGTGTTAAAAATGACTTTCTTACAGACTTACTATAATTGACCTTATCAGGACACATGAATATCTTAGTCAGCATTGATTGGTTCACCATGATGATGAAGTACATCTCCTTCCACAAAGTTCTTGATTCATTTCAGCTCACCAGATCTATCCTCAAGTAAATCATTCACCACTGTACTATTCCTGATGATAGCATTCCTCATCACCAATTTACTAAGTCATACTTGACAAGGGTATGAATCCATTTGAGTACCAATCACCAGGTCTCCACTTTATTGTATATACACATAGATAGACAGACTGAGCAGCATAATTCGAGGATAGAGAAGTATCTCTAGACTGTTTGCAACTACAATCAGAATAATTGAATGTTGTAATTATCTTCAACTGACTGAACTGAACTATATCAATACTGTTTATACTTCGAAAAAGATAAATCACTTTTGAACCAATTAGAACTACTATACAATTATGTAGTTCAAGTCATCTAAGAAACTATAGTATCCACACTTGTAGTCAAAGGTCCAGATTGACTTCATGGTAACTCCCCCTAATGTGATATCCCATATATTTAGAGAAAATCTGCTGGATATGTAAGTCTACCAGAGAAGTAGGTCTATGGAACTTAGGTGTGGAGATAAGATCTGACTCTTTACTTGAAATATCAAGACAAGGAAAGTTTCCAAGAGATTTAACAGCAAAATGTATTGTTTGCTTGTGTAGTGTTCAAAACCTGGATGTTTCTCTCAGAAATCTCTATAAGTCTCCAGCGAGAATGATAATTTTCCAGAAAGTATTCAAAACTTTGAAAATACTTCAGGGAGTGCTCTGGAGTACTGGAGTAAGGTGTATGGTAGTCTGAAGTAAATATCTTCGAAACAATTTAACACATCCACAACTGGTTGGATAATTGTTTAAACTGAAAAAAGAAATTTCAAAAATAAGAATTACACTTGGCTGATATTTGCTTACAAGTAAATTGAACCATATACAGTGATGAATGTCATCAATAACAATGCTTGTAGGTTTTTCCTGCCAATGTCAATGAGTATATACAATATATATTTCAAGTCCCTATACGTGATTCATTTTTACTGTTTACCAATAACTAAATGCTAATAGTTGTACCTGTTGACATGGTATCGATGTGTCGTCAATTGTCATTTCTAGCAGCTTTCGCGCTCGTCTCATGGTTCTTGTTGTCCATTTGTCTGACCTCCGGCTGCACACTCAGTGCATCTATAGTTCCTGATATCCGGGTGCACTATCGGTGTGTCTATCATCTGTGCTGTATCGGCCTGTATATTGTGTACAATGTCGAACCTGCTCCACTTATATTGGCTAAGTTGATAATGCAAACAATGGAGTGGTAAATGTCACGGAAATCAGCAGCGACAGATCTAATGGCCATCAACAATGAAACCAAGGCACCGCAGCCAGTAAACTCCCTTCTTGACCTGGTGAGCTGGGAGCAGTCATTCAAGCCCCACATTATTGGTAACTCTTCTGCCGCAACTAGCGCTACTGCTTCCTGCTCACCCATCCAGCATTGGAGTTTCTCATCTGAGATCCCACTCCATGATGATGCTCCCAGCAGCCTGGTGCACCGCCCAAACTGTAGGGCGAAAGCCTGAATGACCTCGTTGCTTTGAAGGAGATTGTCCAATGCGGTTGCTCCAAGGAACCAAATGTCCTGAGGCTTGCCACCCTTCCCCTGTGACGTTCCGTTGGTATTCGCATACGGGGTTCCATCGCGATTCCCATTTGTGGCCTTTTCCCCACTAGGGTTTCGCCAGGCCATGAGTAGACTGGCTATCCAGTCGATTTTCGGATTTCGAGTCTTGAACCAAGGCAATCCCAAAACCAGGTCGTATGCCCTCATGTGCACAGTTAAGACATCCGATTCGTTAACCGGTGCCAAGAATTTCGAAATACTGAACTGAGAGTGTAGTCTTTCCACTTTCTCTTGCAGATATCATCTCGCTGCCGTCGAGGCCTGAGGTTGTGATGAATGTTCAACCGAGAACCTAGTATTTCGACTTTCTCTTGCAGATATCATCTCGCTGCTGTCAGAGCCCAAGGTTGCGATCAATTCTGGTTCATCTTGTACGCTGAGTCGCCTATGAAGCTTCAGCGCTATGAGCCACCACCGCTGGTGGTCTTTCCACCGGATGTTGTCTCGGTGGCCAAGTAGACGTCCAACCCGCTCAGGAATAAAACGAAGTAGTGGTCCATCCTACCTAGAGATGCAACCAAGTAGACGTCCATCCCATTTCGAGATAAGATGGAAAGAGAGGTCCATCACGCCTAAAGATCCGACCAAGTAGACGTCTGTCTCACCTAGAGATAAGATTACCCTGTCGTTGTGTAAAGGTTCCCATATTGTCGATTGAGTATCGTCTTACATCAACAAAGTCAATTGTCTGGTCGTGGAAGCCCCGGTACCGTCCAGAGGTTGCGGAGGTGGATTTTGAATGAGGTACTCTGCAGACCTTCCGGAAGTCCTCCGGGACCGGTGAATGCAGCCTCAGCGCACTCCCTTGTACTCCCGGAAGCCTTGAAGCTGCTTCGGGAGATTCCTGTATTGCAATAGTATACACCTTAGCCACTTTTGATGACTCCAAGGGTACTCCGGGAGATTCCTGTATTGCAATAGTGTACTCCGTAGCCACTTCTGATGCCTCTAAGGGTGATCCGGGAGATTCCTGAAGCGCAGCAAAGTCCTTCGTAGTCGCTTCCGAGCTCTCTTTGGAGCTCCAGTACGTTCTAGGATCACTCAGGAGCACCTGGATCTATTTCTTCATTTCCAGATGGAATCATGGTGTGTCACCCATTTTCAGATACACCTGTAGTATCGCATACATCTTTGGTATTCATCTACTGCAGCCAGCCGCTATAAACTAAAACGACATATATCCACGCTGCGCCCCAGCAGCACCTCGATACGACCTTGACAAAAGAAACACAACCCCCGAGAAACACAACCCCCGAGAAATACAAACCCGAAAAACACAGCGCCCGAAAAACACAACTCCCGAGAAATACAATCTCCGAAAAGCACAACGTCCGAGAAACACAAACCCTGAGAAACACAACCCCCAAGAAACACAACCCCTGAGACACAGACTCTCACTTGAGCACAGCTGCCAGGTCCTCCATTTCCTCCCCTGCTGCATCTGGTGCTACATAACGGATCATGTGCTCTGCAGAGCTTGCACTTCTTGCATCCATATAGCTGCCCATATGCTCAATGATAGCCACCTTGCAACCAGGACCAATGGAATTCCAGCATCTCCGGCATCTCTCGTATAAGGCTATATCAAACGTTACTAGCCGTTAATTATAGGATCGAGGGGGCACACTGACGGCTGAATATCTCCCTGCAGAAGTCCTGAGAGGGTTTGCTCTTTGTTCCTTTCTCGTAGTCCCTCAAGGCGTAGTTGAGTGCGGTCGCAGCCAAGCAAATCAATTGGAGAGTCACTCGCTTGCCACAAAAATTGTTGCAATGCTGTTTCCTACCAAGGTAGGTTTGGAAGCAAAGATGTGAGCAAAGATCAGCGCGGCGGGCTCACTTTTCGGAAACCACTGGACTTCCTACGTACCGTTCGGGAGATTTTCCCATTTCCCTAATCAAGAGTCATCATTCAACACAGTGGCAACCTGCAGTAGTCATACAAGCTTCTCTTCTATCTTCAACGAGTACTGTGAAGTCACCATAAGCCTCGCTGTAGCGACTAGTCGACCCTGCAAACCACTGATTTTCCCCCGCAACTGTATTGCATATATAATTAGTATTATCAAACTTTGAAACCCAGAGAATACTTCGGAAACTCACAATTCCACATGTCAGCATATTGATGTGCTCACTGGGTCCACCAGGGCACTCCCACACGTATTGCGTACCGTTGAGTACGTCAACAGCTCTCTGCTGGACGGTCATGGCGTCAAGGGCTTCATCCCATGCGTTATCGCAAATGTCCAATTCGTCCTCTTGAGAGGCCGGCCAGGAGTTTTCAGTATACAGAACAGAACTCAAGAAGTCCTTTGCTAAATCGAAAGCTGCTTTGTTATGGAGTGGTGCCTTGCTATCCTTGTTGCTCTTCGTCCCCGACTAGTGTTGGCAACGAACCGCCCAGGGTTCGTACAATTGACGAACCGATTTGGTCCGTGTGAACCGGATCCTTGCCAAGCCTTTCGCCTCAAACCCCACCATTTCGACCTCCAAGTGCGAACAAAAATAAGTATGCGAGTTCTTGCCCGATCGGCTCGATTTTTGGTGCCTCTTGTAGCTAACCTCTCCCGCTACAAGATGCGATAAATATCGAGCCGATCGGACAAGTACTCGCTTACCTATTATCGTTTGAAGATAGATGGTTCACGAACTGATTTGGACAAACCTCGGAACTTCGTCCAAATCTCGAATCGAATCCGGATCGAACCGCGCCCTGGTTCGATCTGCGACGAACCGATCCGCTTTGTTACCAATACTATCCCCGACACACCTTCAATAGGTGGAGGGGCAGCTGAGGAATCTCCACTCCTTGCAAGCCGCCATCTGGCATGGTTCAATGGAGTGAGAAACTTTGTATGTTGGCTAGGAGATCGAGGCAGAGTGCCTTGAGGTGATTGTGAGTGCGTCAACAACCGAAAACGGTCTCCATCGGTATTCCGGATGTTTGATTTGGATTTCTTTCTTTGGACTCTGTCAGTCGCTTGAACAGTATCTGAGCCAGCCCTTGTGAGGCCTTTTGAGTCTCTGTTGAGTCTGCGTGTATTCCGTTCATGAGTTGACTGTAGCTCGTCATCATCACAGTTCGAACCGGTGGTGGGATAGTTGTCATGCTCTCTGTGTTCATCATTGTCTTCTTATACATCGTTCAGTTCATTCCGGTGGCCCTGAAGGTTAGCTTGATGCAAATTAGGGATTCATCTTGCCTTACATGTCTGGGAACACATAGATGACCTTTTTGACTGGCCATCCTTGCTGAGCACTCCACATCTCTCTCTTGAGAAGCGGTAAGATGAGGACGTTGCGAGGCCGTTGGTGATGAGAATATATCTAAATGTGATTTGAGCAGAAGAGGTCCGAATAAAGCTCAGGTACACCTGGAGAACCTCTTTTTTCTTATAGGAAACTGAACGTGACACAGTGGTTCGCATCGAAGAGGACAACCTGTTCATTCCCACTGAAGTTAAGGAGCACCTGAGCGGCTAATCTGTACACTGAGTTCAGGGATCTGTTAGTGAGGGGAACGGGTATTCGGACTTGAGGACTGCTTACCATTGTGAGGTGGCTAGATTCAGACTCAGACGTGGTTGAGCTATATGCAAGCCCATGCTCTGCATCAGAGGTTTCTGGAGTGCCTGCATTGTGATATGGCTAGATTCACACTCCGACGTAGTTGAGCTAGATGCAAGCCCATGCTCTGCATCAGAGTTTTCGGAAGTGCCTGAGCTGCTGATATCTGCTATATCTCCTGTTATCATAGCCGACCAACTATGTGGATTGGTCTGGATACACGAGAGCTACCAGTGTTCTTACCGTTGGGATACCGGTACTTCGTATTCTGTTTTGGCTTCAAAATTGCCCCAGGAATTATCTAGCCTTCAATGGTCCTCGAATGTGTCAAATACCCTGCCATAACAGTAGCTGCACTTGAACGAATGACGTTTTCGTTTTCGTTGCACGTTAGCACTGGGTTTGGTGGTGCTGTACTCAGTTACAAGTATCTCGACATGGTCGAGCACGAACAGCACAAAGTCAAACATGCTAAGTTCGACTAACCAGAGATCTAATAGGCGAACCCGAATGAATCATCTTAGTTAGCGGTTGATAGTAGTCTCTACCAATCTGCAGGAAGTGCTGCTTCAGGATCCCGCTGCCACCATGATCGTGCTGTGCAAAGTCACATTCCATGTCGTGGGACTGCAGCGGAATCCGAGATGCATCCCTTGGGCAGTTTCCGTTGCTCAAAATTTGGAATGCGCAGGGATCGAACTTATGCAGTACTGCACCGCAGCTATATGCAATCTCAAGCTGAATATACATAGTATCTACTGTAGTGTGAATCGTGTCTATCCAGATACAGTTAGTTCACCTGGAGATAAGATCCGGTGGGGGAAAGTGTTCACCAAATGGTAGATAGAATAGGGGCTTTAGTCCAGGTGGAGCTGTGATGATTCGAATGGCAGGCAGGCGGGTTAAGCTGTAGGTGTGCAGAGATGATAAAAAGGGACGAGATAGAATGGAGCAGAAGGGACACAAACATCATGTTATGTTATCAGTTGCCAGGGGGATACTCCAGGGCGCACCTAACTACCATTCAGAAAGAACGAGTGACTATCAGCTGGTAAGATGTCGAACCTAAGCATCTATTCTCACCCAATCTTTGCATACTCTGGAAGCTTTGAGCTGGAGATCAGTCTATCGCAAATGCTTGGGCGGGCCGAGCGCACATATGAAATATTGCTAGTACTGCGTTGGAACCTGAAAGCATCGGCAGGGCTTAGTCTCGGTGTGTGGCAGATGCACTGCGGAGAGCGTGGGAAATTAGGATCAAATGTATTGTTATTTCGAGCACGATCTGAACCGTGCAGTCTGTGCCTTCGCTTTCTGTTTCTGATTTTGGGCAAGCAAGTTTCACCTGACACCTCGACCACTGGGCTCACTCACCCTCGACCACCATCATAAGTAATGCTTTACAAATGCATTCTGTTCTCACATGATATCAAGTGGATATTTACCGTAACCCAAAGCCATCGATTCTCTAACATCTAGACCTAGTGACACATGAGAGATAATATAGATACAGAACATCTAGCCCATTGTGATGAAGAAATCCAGTAACAGCTGAAAAAATACCCCCACCCAAACTCTGTACAATCACAAAGAATACTCCCAGATTCACCCCAGCAAATCACAAAAACATTCTAAACTACCCATCAATGAAATCCCAAACCCAAGCGCACCTAGACCTTTCAACCACAAAGAATACTCCCAGATGCACCCCAGCAAATCAACAAAACATTCAAAATGAGCCATCAATGAAAACCCAAACCCAAGCGTACCTAGAAACACCCGAGCAGCTATTCCGATTGCGACAACATCCAAGCCGGAATGGCAGTCTCCTTAATGCGAGTTTTGAGAACGTTGTAGACGTCCTCCTTGCTTATCATCGGACGATTCATCAGTCCATGCAAAACACGTAGCTGAGTAGTACTATTGACCATATGGAGTGCAGTCACTCTATCATCGAAGCCGGTTGGACCTGTGTTGACAAGCCAGGTGTGAGGCTTATGCATCTGACCCAGTCGCACAATCCATCCAAAAGCTTTCCGCTGCTCGTTGTATACCCAAGGCTTCTGAAGAATCACCGAATGATTGGCAGCCATGAGGTTGAGCCCAGTGCCTCCAATCTTGGTGGGGGTAATGAAGACGGAGTCCCAGGGGAAATTCTGGAAATCACTCATAACTTCGCTGTGTCTGTCGGTGGAATCTTCGGAGACCATGAGAATGACCTGGATATCTTGGTTGAAATGGCGATGAATCGACCATACCAGATACCAAATCTGGCTACGCAAAGGACAAACAAGTACAGCCTTCTGAGGAAGCGGTGAAATGACAGGAAAGCCTGTACTAGGCTGGTCATCCATCTCAGGAACAGTCGCTGAACCGCTGATTAACTCAGGGAGGAAAGAGTCTCGGAGCAATCTGAAAATCAGTCCCTGCACAAAACTGCTGGCATCCCACTCTTCGTTCCAACTGCCATCGGGAAAACGATCATCTTGTTGTTCCAACAGTAGCGAAAAGCAACCTTGCTGCCAGCGACGAATCGACCAGGTGACCCCATGCTCGCCATCAAGCTTGTGCCTCTTGAGTCGGGTGACAACATCACCGAGCTGCTTCTGTTCTTCCTGAGACCACTCCAGCGTGACTGGATGGAAATTCTCCGATGGGCTTTAAACCAGGGGTGCACCTGAATCCAGTCGCGACTCTGTCCATCGGCGGATTGTCCTGGGTGAGTGACTTCGGTCATCACAGAGGCAGCTTTCTCCTTAGCTTCAGAGGAACTTCCCTTTGCGATGGCGGTTTGAATGGTGGTGATTGCCAACAACAACGCCTGGGGACCATGTTCTTCTACTGCTCGCTCATTCTCAGGCACATCTGGAATTGTGAACAGCCACCGAGTTGTGTTTCCCCAGTCCTTCAGTGACTGGTAGGCCGGCGTCGTCATAACATGCACTTTGAAATCAATTTGCACTTCAGATGCAACGGACGGACCCAAGGACTTCGGACCTTTGAAGTGGTACACCTCACCAAAGATTCCCCACGACCTCTGGCAGTTTGCAAGCTGGCAAACAGTGTCGTTCTCATTTCTTTGCGTCCGGCTCGTGAACGTATCGTAGGTGATCACGTGGATGTACCACCGTCTCTCGAGATGTTCCACACAGAAGTTGAGGTGTGCGTGAGTCAGGTTTCCAGTACTTTCTGCACAGAGATCACGCACCGAAAACGGAGTCCCTTTCATGATAGTATTGATTGCACCGATGAATGTCACCCGGACACTTGGTAGCACCACACAGCGTACCGGATTCCATGGCGGGAGGTCAGTTGTCTGCTTATCATCAAGCAACTGGAGAAGTTTACGAGGAACAGGGATAGGGTGAGTGCAAGGGTACCATTGATTCTGGACAGCGCTGAGGGTTGAGAAGCCCGTTTCCACTGCCTGATACCATCTGCCAAGCCAGAGGTTAAAGAGCACCGGCATTTGTGTCTCAGGGTGATTTGTCACATCCTCTGTAATTGACTTGGCATAAAGAGCCGCAGCCAAGACAGTGAATGTCTTACCAAGTCCCATTTCATCAGCCAGGAGCATCCCAGGAAGGTCCACATCGAAGATCTATCTCCGTACAATGAACCAAATCGCCCAGATCTGATGTGCAACAAATCTTACTTCTGGAAATTGCATCAAGGTGTACTATGGCCCTTGAATGGCATCCGTATATGAATCGCCGTGTGGTACAGCACCGAATAATGCAACTGCTTCTTCAAGACACTCGTGCTCGAAGGTGGTGTTGAGTGGCCATGAGAGCATCATCCAACACTTGCCCTGGATCGTCACCTTGAGGCTCGATCAGCTCTTTGGTGAATTGTGAATCGCTATCTACAACTATGGTGCTCTTAATTTCCTTCAACAAGACGGCAAGAGTACTTGGGGTCGGTGGCACAGGGAAATCGACCTAGTTATCTAGCTGGGCTGGGGCCCTCCTGTTGCTGGGTATATCATGTGGTGCACCGGGGGTTCAGGGAGACTTCCTTTTGAGTATTTGTGGGGCTGCTCCCTACAAGGAATTTCAGTTAGCCCAGAACATCATTCATCACTTCAGGTGCTCCTAACTTACTCCCTCTCCATCATCGCTTTTCTTGGGCTCCTCTACTAACAGGACGTTCTCAGGCGGATCCTCCCCATTTACATTCCACAGGTTCGCCTCAAAGGGCATAGGTGCTGCATCAGGTGCAACAGCACGGAAGTTCTGGACCTCACCATGTCATGTTTCCTGATTCCAAACACCGCCACAAAACTCCTCCCCAACCGTAACTCCGGCGTCTTATGCAGCTTCTTCACTCAACTGGCAGCAATATACTGACTGGAGAGTGAATGGGCCCTTCGGCTTTGCCTTAGCAATCCACTTCAGAAGTTGGGAACATTCTGCAAATCCTTGAAATGATCTGAATTGGCACCCAGAAGTGGCATCTTCCCGCACCCGCAGCACAAATGACTTGTTTTGGATATCGGACACCTCAATGTTCGGCCATTTGGGAGGACATTCATCACTGCTACTCTCCGCCTTGCGCTTCCCACCACCTCCCTTCCCTTTCTTTTTGTCGCCTTTTACAGTCCCAGTGGCTGTCTCTCGCAGGCAGTCGCAGAGAGTTCGGATGAAATGGTGAATCCAGTCATACCTGATACTCTCAGAATCATCAAACCGGTCAAGGGGTAGGAACTCCTCCTAACACTGGATGAAATCTGAGATAGCTGCATCCCAAAGTTCGAATCTGGTACGTCCCTCGATCCGCCGCGTCCTCAAGCGGAGTGGTCCCATCAAGCATTAAAGGTGCCGAGGAATCAGCTATTTGTGCCAGACATGATTCTCAAACTTGGAGATGTCGCTTCTCCCAGGTGTGTTGCTTTCCTTGGACCCCTTTTTAACTTAGCCCATCTTGACCATGAGTTGCCCAGTGGTGACTTGAGCCCCAGCGACAGTGGGCGGCTATTTTCCCTCTCCAGTTCCATCGGGTGGAACAATGTCAGCTGGGGCTGTCTGACCCTGATATTCACCGAGAGTAATCTGCAGCCGGAGTTGACCGAAGGGGATGTTAGAAGTTGGGGTCCGTGGCGACAGTTTAGGTAACGCTTTGGTGCATCTCAATTGCCAAGGGGCAGCACTCCCTTCAGTCTCTCTGATCTTTTCAGAAGTGGCAGTTTCCGGTTTAAGCGTCGGTGCTCCTGGTGATCCCGGCTGTGCTGGGAGTAGATGAGGGAAGGTGAGCTGCATCAGAGGTGGGGGAGGGTTTGTGGACCATGAGCCTGGAGCAACTGGTGGTCTTGGTGGAGGGGGAGGAGGATGTGGGGTGTACCGGGGCCCTTCAGCTCCAGGTGGAGGGGGATGAGGATGTGGGATGTACCAGGGCCCTTCACCTCCAGGTGGAGGGGGAGGGGGCTGTGGGGTGAACTGGGATCGTTTCGTTCCAGGTGGACCTGGCTGTGGATGGGGAGACAGCAGTGTGTGTCGGTCTTTGTCAGGTGGTAGAGACATTGGTGGGTTTGGGTTCGCTGAAGGTGGTGGTGGTGGTGGTGGTGGTGGAGGTTGTCGGGGTGAAACCCGTTCGAATGGAATCCGGGGTTTGTCGGTACTCATTCCACATGTGCCGTTCGTTAGGGCTGATCATCAGTGGTGTAGTATACGGAGGATAGATGTTCAGTGGTTGAGGTTTATATTGGAGTTCCTCAGTCGGCAGCCGGAGTGGATGATAATCGGGATTGGGATGCCAGGCAAACCCGTCCCACAACTGAGACCCATCACTGCTGAGCTGGTAGTTCAGGTTAGGTCGTTGTGGAGGTGTGCCGCTATGATATTGATACGGATGTCCTGGACTGGTTGGAGAGTATTTGTTGGAGGGGTTGATCTGCGACATGATGTATAGAAGTAGTTACGAAGAGGAGGTCAGGAGGTTCGGAGCCTTTTGCTAAAAGCTATGGTACGTACAGTAGTTGCTGAGAATGAGGTAGTGTGATGGGCTGCATTTGTGGGAGGCAAGGTGCGTTTATATACCAATGCCCACCGAACTTCTGCTACAATTCTGAAGCTGCAACAAACACATGAACACCCGCGATCACCTTGTTTGACAAACTTCTGATACATGTTTTCGTCACTCATTGTCTGCTAGGAGCATTCAGGTTGATCACTAGATGAAAGGTGGGGTATCACCCCTGCCACTTGGTTGCAGTTTTTCAAAGTCCACCCAACTTATGCTAGGATTCTGAAGCTACAACAAAAAAAACATATGAACACCCGCGACTACCTTGCTTGTTAAAGTGTACTACTCGAAATCTGCCTACTGCCTTTCAAGAGTGGTGCTTGCTTATGCAGGTTTCCATCTCTCATATAACAAAGCAGGCGACCTGCCTGAAACCCCTGTCAGTGGTTGCAGATTCTGGGTATATACTGAACAGTTGCCACACACCCGAATATACAACACTATCTAGAGATGGGAAACTCCGATTATCCAACGCCTATCAGAGTCCGATGCCTTGCTATTAGAAGGGAGCTGCACGATTAGATACGATCCGAACCCTGCCGCCACCTACAGGTGCATCTGTACCTTAGCCTGAAGATTTTGGTGGGGTACTTGTGACGACATTCGTAGGCTTAGCAGGAGTTAGTGACGGGCACTCAATCATTTTGTGGGGTACAAACAATTTGTCAGATGAAGTGACGTAGTTGTTTGTCTGTTTCAAGACTTGTCCTATCAAGCCCGCCTGTCATATGGCACAGAGCCTCATCTCGCTGCAGGGGTGTGCAACTTGAACCTTCAGTAGCTTTCTTGACCCCTGAATTGGTGCTCCTTACCAGTCACCATACACTGGTCGTACCCCATCTATCATTCACCATATACTCGTCGCATCCCATTTACCATTTACCATACACTCGTCACACCCCATCTACCATTCACCATACATTCATCACGCTCCATCTACCAGAGATACTGTAACAACGGATACCAGTATGAGTTGTCGGGTCACCCAGTTCTTACCATTGAGATGCACACTATGTGGAAAGCGGATCCGGAACTCCACTGGTCTTGCTCAACATTATCGAAACGATCACTCAGAGGCCTTTGACGACATGGGAGAGGTAATGGAAAGACTTGGAACAGAAGCAAATTGGAGATCTAGTAAGTAGCTAGATGAGCAAAGCAAGAAGTAAACGAATGCAGCAGAACCTGACAGTGTCCAAGGGTTCATACCAGCCTCACACACCTCCGAGGGTGGCCAAGAACGACAACCACACTAGCAAAACCGATTTTCGAAAATACGTCAACAACCACAACAGCTATCGACAAACGGACACTGCGAATCGATTCCTTACCCCTGATTACCCCCCCTACGATAGGGCATATCTCTCATAGGACCTTTATTGTTGTTGGGTGGAAAGCTGGACCCTTTACCCCCCTTTTTCCCCCCCCTGCAAAAGGGACCCCACCGATTATTCAACAACCAATTCTTTTCCGATTGACTTCATACTTTGGGAGCATTGA
>MU122493.1:7674-18786 GCA_014904905.1 Wilcoxina mikolae CBS 423.85 | reverse complement strand
TGAATTTGTGTAACTATTGCAATTCTTGAGCTCTTGGTCTGAAATTGAAGCGTGGGCCTCGTTTATATGTAGACTCAATGCTCCCAAAGTATGAAGTCAATCGGCAAAGAATTGGTTGTTGAATAATCGGTGGGGTCCCTTTTGCAGGGGGGGGAAAAAGGGGGGTAAAGGGTCCAGCTTTCCACCCAACAACAATAAAGGTCCTATGAGAGAGATGCCCTATCGTAGGGGGGGTAATCAGGGGTAAGGAATCGATTCGCAGTGTCCGTTCGTCGATAGCTGTTGTGGTTGTTGACTTATTTTCGAAAATCGGTTTTGCTGGTGTGGTTGGTGGATGAGTATGGAAGCTTTTATTAGCGATCAACCACACCTTTTTACTCGCCCAGGCCTTAAAATTCAGTATGTGCGAGGACGGTTGGAAGATCACGCTCTGGCTTGGCATATGCAATGGGAAGCGGAGGCCCAAGCAGGAAAACATATGCGGAGTTGGTCAATATACAGATCCGCTATCAACGCCCGTTTCCACTACAAGCACCAATAGAAGACGGCCTACGAAGCCATGACGGAGCTTAAATACAGCGGAAACATTCAAGACATGATTACGGAGTTTGATACCTTGAACGCCAAAGCTAAGATTACGGGGGTAGCATACCGAACTATGCTCATGAGCAAGATACCCGCACAAGTATTTAAACAACTCAGCCTTATCAATCCGGCAGATAAGACTGACGATGAGCTCCGCGAAATCATTATCAACGCCAGAAAGAATGTGGAAGTTTGGCAAGCGACGGAAAAGAACTTCGGGTTTATGGGAAAATCCCGAAGTACAGACAGTACGTCCGACCGAATTAACAAAGATCAGGGAAAGATGCAAAAACCCAGGGGTCTTGGTTCCGGATTCCAGAGCCAGCGACAACCTTTTGAACAAAAGGGTATGCAACGACGAACGGATAATCGAGGATCGTCCAAACCAAACCCTTTTGTCAATTCAGAAGGCAAGACTTTTCGCCAGTTAACGGAAGAAATCGATAACGGAGAACTGGCATGACGGAGAGCAGCAAAAGAATGTCAACGATGCGCGTGGCCCGGCGACAGAAAGGGGAACCACAATACTATGCAATGCATTCGGGACATCAAATTGTCAAAAGGAACCGCCGACTTAGGCCACCCGAAAGCATATCAGAAAATGAAGGTCGGGGTATACGACCAGTTGGATGATGAAGGGGATGATTATGTGTTTGGAAAAGTGGAAGAAGTTGAGGAAACTTCAGATGGAGAAATACCATCCGGTTTGGAATCCAGTGATAGTGAGGCACAGGAGGATTCAGATCAGGCAGATAATTGGTTGGAGCAACAGGAAAGCTCGGATTAATGGTAAGTATTGAGATGGAGTGAACGATTTGATTAGGCGGGAGAAAGCCTTTATTATTTATGATCCGGTTGGTACCCTGAGGATTCCGGTAGGGATGAATCTGCTGGCAGTAGTACCGCGACACCAACACCCCCAGAAAGAACGTACAAATATGACACCATACGACTCCAACAACCACGGACATATTAATTTCTTCGACTTAGCAGGAGTACCTTGTTCGCTCGCAGAACCAGAACCTATCAACGTTTTTGCAAGTATTGATGCTATACTTAACGAACCAGAAGAACCTCTTGAGTCTTTCTTCTGGGACCAACCTGATTCTCCATACCCTTGGAATCTGTATTGGACAGAGGCAGCCAGACACGGGGGAGGTCTTGCTATTGACGATCCTGTGTTTGGAGATTCCTGGACCAAATACAAGGGTATGCACGTTGGCTGTGAAGAGTGGTACACGTGCTACTGCGAACATAACTGCGGAGGTACTCACACAACAATCGGAAGAGCACTCGACGCGCTACCCACAATCTACGAGGTCGAAGAACATTATCCAGAGGACGTCCAAGAAGAAGAAGCTGTGTTATTGACAGAACTTCTTAACAAAGAACCTAATTACGAGTGGTAGAATGTTACTACATCCAACGACCTGTTGTGGCCGAGCCATAGTTGAAAGGATGGCTACTAAACGAAAGCATTCTCCCTCAGGGGAAGAACCTACAACCAAGCAACAAAATACTTCCGACGATTTTGTTTACTACGAAACAAAACACGTATATAAGATTCCAAAAACCAGAATCGGAGAACGACCCGTATACCGGTTCTTTGTGGACCACACGGACAGCGATGGAAAGATACAGCAGTTTCCGGTCTGAGCCATGCTGGATTTGCGATCGACGTCTTTCACCATATTACCCCAATGTGCTATGGTGTTTAAGATACCGGTTATTAAAAGAAAAAGGAATATCAATGCAAAAGATTTTAGCGGTAAGCCAGTTGGTTTACCAAATGTTTATACTATACCCCTTGGGTTAGCTTTTGGAAATCATCGCACTCTCAAAACTTTCGAGGTAGTGCCGATGCATACTGACTACGACGTTCTAATACCTGCGTGGTATCTGAAACAACACAAGGTACAGGGTGCTACATACAGTTGTTTGCATTTCACGGAAAGTGAATAGAAATGTTACAATCACGGACATCTCCACACAAGTTGGGAGATTACTTACGATGATGGCGTCGCCACACACAAGGACGCAATTAACATCGGCGCATTATGCTTCACAGCGACAAGCATATTAGCAGAAAAATTACCAGAACAGTACCATAAGTGGATGTTATTGTTCGACCCTCATGAAGCTGAAAAGCTACCTCCTCACGGCCCACACGATCACGAAATTCACCTGAAAGTACCTGACGATCAAGTACAAGTGGGACCTATATATCAACTCTCTCGGGCAGAAGAAAGGTTGCTCAAGGAATACATCGACAAAATGATAAGAGAAGGAAAATACAACCGTCCAAAGGACAGGCTGGAGCCGCAATCCTGTTTGTGCCCAAGCCGAATGGACGAGGCCTACGTCTTTGCGTCGATTATCGAAGATTGAACAATTTGACTATCAAGGACAAGACGGCTTTCCCACTGATGGATGAATTACAAAGTCGAATGAAGGGAGCAACCTGGGTAATGAAATTGGATATGAAGTCAGGATATCGCTTGATCCGAATAGCCAAGGGACATGAATGGAAAACGGCCTTCAGAACGAAGTTCAGATCATATGTATACACAGTCATGCCGTTTGGACTTACCAACGCACCAGCTACATTTCAACGCTGGATGAACGGCATCCTCCAACCATTCCTAGGAGGACAAAACGGAGAAGCACTCATGGAAGCGACCTACCCAATGGGCCATCAACAAGAAGTTTACGATGCCGAATTACTTGGAATTCTTGAAGCTGCACAGAAATGCTTTCAGATATGTCAACGTAATAACCTCACCAAAAGACACATATGGATCTTTACAGACAATCAAGCTGCCATACAACGTCTCAATACTTTCAAACCTGGCCCTGGACAATCCACTTCTCTGGCACTCTCCAATATCTCCAACAACCTCCATGCACTCAGGACTACGATCACAGTACAATGGGTTCCTGGCCATACAGACGTACCTGGAAACGAACTTGCCGACAAGTTGGCAAAAAAGGCCACTCTCAAAAAACCACCTACCTACTATCATACCTCCTTATCCTACCTTAAGAGGGTAACCCGAGCAGCTAAAATGCAAGAATGGGGTGAGTGGTGGATGCGACACCCAACAAAGGGAAAGAACTACATTGGAACTTTCCGTACCAAACCAGACCAGATCTTTATCAGTGGTAACCGCCAGCTTACCTCAACTGTCACACAATTACGAACAGGCCATGGTTACTTCCGCAGTTACCTATACAAAATTCCAACAAACTCTGTTGACTCCCCACACTGTCCACGTTGCTATGGAGGTCCCCAGTCACCAGAACATCTCCTTTTGAAATGCCCCTTATATCAACGCGAAAGACAAATAATACAGAAAGAAATTGGCGTGGTTCACCCTCGATATCTCTGGAAGCATCTTCAATATACCGATAAAGCAATGAAACCTTTGAAACACTTTCTGAACGACACACATATAACAACACGAAGATGGTACCTGGATCAATTCCGCGATGATGAATATCTTGGGCAGGGTAACAATCGGATTGTGGGTCAGGGAACTATCAACGATGATGTGGAAGAACATCAGAGCGAGGGTGGAGAAGATGATGAGGGGCAGGAGGAAGAATCGGAAGGGGAAGGTGTGGGCAGATAGTATGAACGAAGAAGTAAGGGGAAGGGTGGAGGAGGGTAAAATCCAGGGGGAGAGCCCGCATGATATGCAGGACCAGATTGAACGAAACTGACAAATTTCTCACTATTGTACTAAGTGTGTTACAGACCACTATGATTGTTTTTGAGTATTTCTTTGTAACTAGAGCAGGGGTGACTGGAGGCTGCGGAGCGGTGCTACCTAGCCAGGGGTTTTTCGTTTTTCCTTTGTTCAGTTTCATTTGTTATGGTTGTTTATGGTTATTTGTTTGTACTTCACCGGCCATAGCCTACGGGCTGCATGCTATATGATGAATAAATAAATAAATAAATAGGAGGACAAAACGACATCAAGGTTGTTTACATTGAGGACGTCCTTATCGCCACAAAAGCAACCCGCAAGGAGCACCCTGAATATGTAAGCAAGATACTTCAGGGCTTACAAGATAATAACCTCGTGGTGGACATCGATAAGTGCGAATTGGATAAACAAGAGGCAGAATTCCTTGGATTTCTCGTTAGCGGCGAAGGACTCTAAATGGCACCAAGTCGAAGCGAAGCTATTACGAAATGGCCTATGTCCAAAAATCAAAAATAAGTCCAAATTATTATGGGCTTATGGAACTTTTATCGACGATTCATTAAGGGATTCACCGGTATCGTCACCCCTATCACAAACACTCTTAAGGGTGACGGAAAAGATTTTAAGTTCGGAGATGCAACAAAGGCAGCTTATTACAATATATGCATCTTGTTTGCGGCAGAAAATACCCCAATACTTCGACATTATGACGACAACAGACCAGCTATGGTCGAAACAGACGCATCGGACTTTGCGATGGGAGTCGTCCTATCTCTGAAATTCGATGACGGCAAAGTGCACCCGGTCGCATTCATATCAAAGAAGTTCTCACCAGCCGAACTTAATTACCAAATATAGGACAAGGAAATGCTCGCTATCGTATATTCATTCAAAACATGGAGATGTTACCTCCAAGGAGCAACACATACAACAACAGTCTTTTCCGATCATATGAACCTCCAATACTTCAAAAAAACACAACAGCTCAATCGAAGACAGGCTCGATGGGCAGAAGTATTGCAAGAATACAACTTTAAAATTGTTTATCGAAAAGGAACGGCTAATGGAAAAGCCTATGCGTTATCAAGACACCCGGAGTTCGCCCTAAAAGGGGGGGGTACAACTTCGGCAACCTTGTTAGGACTGGAATATTGGTTAGAAGTTGGAGTAATGGATTTGGATAATGATGATTGGGCAGAAATTTGTTTGGCAGGATTTTCGGTAAATCAGTTGGTTGGATCAGTGAAAGAAAGGTTTCAGAAGGAAATCAGTCAGGATGAGGAGTATCGGAAGATACTACGGAAGGTACAGGATAATGATCAGAATTTTGACGGAAGGTATGGTATTGATGTTGATGGAATGTTGTGTTGGAAAGGAAGGTTATATGTGCCTGAGGGATTTCGGAAGGAGGTCTTACACCAAGAATACGACTCACGCATCGCCGGACATTTCGGTTGCGAACGCACCCTGGAACTCATCACAAGGAACTTCTACTGTCCTAAGCTGGAGAACGACGTATGGGAATACTGCAACAAGTGTGACTCGTGTCAACACACCAAAACGCCATGACACGCCAAACATGGTCTACTACACCCACTTGAGTTACCGTCATCACCATGGAATTATATTTCGGTTGATTTTATTACCGACTTACCGGAGTCCAATGGTAATAAGAATATCATGGTAGTAGTGGACAGATTTACCAAGATGGCGCACTTTATTCCTACGGACAAGCGGGAGTCATCTACAGTTGCAATGTTATTTCTTAATAACGTCTGGAAATACCACGGCATGCCACTCGACATAGTATCGGACCGCGACGCAGTCTTCACGGGCCATTTTCTTGCCGACTTATATCAATTCATGGGAATGAAGCGTTCCATGTCTACATCTTTTCACCCACAAACCGACGGCCAAACTGAACGAATCAACCAGACCATTGAACATTTCTTATGCACCTACTGCAACTACGAACAATCAAACTGGAGCGAAATGTTACCAATGGCCGAATACGCTTATAATAATTCGAAACATGTGGCAACTAAAATTACACCTTTCTACGCCAACTATGGTTACGAAGCCCGCACTAATTGGCCAACGGAAGTACAGTTTTGCAATCCGGATTCAGAGTTATATACACACTACACGGTCGAGGTATACCGACGACTGGAAGAACAACTCGAAGTTTCCAAAGATAGGATGAGCGAGTACTACGATTCGTAAACGACGATCACCTCCTCAATACAAAGTCGGAGATTTGGTAATGCTTGACGGACGCAACATACGAACCAAACGACAATGTCGAAAGCTGGACAACAAGATGTATGGACAATTTAAGATATCCAAGGTCGGTGGTAATAAACGATGGTGCAAACTCGAACTCCCCTCGTCATGGAAAATACACCCTGCTTTCAATGTGGCGCTTTTGGAACCTTATCGAGGTGACGCCTCAGAGAGGGAGGTACCACCTATTGAAGCTGATGATGGTGGTTGGACACCGGAATCAATTGTTGCCAGTGGACCCACAGACGACGATCACCGGAAGCATGTGTTTCTAGTCAAATGGACCAGATACTCACACGACGAGAATACCTGGGAATCATTTGAACAATTACACGTCATCGCACCAGACCTAGTCACTGAATATTACAATAAGAATCCAGCGATGGAAAAAGATAAACGGTGGAAGTCAACACCGAAAATGAAGGCACGAAAGAGACGGAAATTATGAATTTTATTTGTTAAAATCATACCGTCCTGAGTTAGGCGGAGGTGATTATTATGTTAAAAGAATTTTTATTTTTATTTTTATACCCACAGTTATGATTTATTTTGACACGCTGTCTGAGTGGTATCTATTGTTTGAACACTTTTTATGATAGAGATTCTGTTGAGGTTACCAGAGCTAGAGAGGGAGGTACTGTTAGGGGTTTCCCCTTAGCAGGTGCATGAGGTACGGAGGATGTCCATGGCAATCTGCGTTCGATCTCCTGTCACTATGGTTGGTCGATGTCACACCCGCAGCTATCCCATCCTCTGAGCGACGAAGTCTTACATGATATACGAGCCTATCCAATACCGAGCGTTGACAAAGCGGAATGATTAACCCGCGCATGGGCAATGCACCTTCTCAATTGAACAGCAATAGTCATGACACTTAGCTGGCGAAGACATCAGTCTCGAACACTTAGGGAGGTATGCAACTATACGTCTAGGCCCCCGATAGTTAGAGACGTCATGAGTTGTCAACGCACTATCATGCCATTGCGGGGACTTATGGGTCAGCCGTGCATGATAGTTTCAACCAGAACTACTTCACCTTATCAGCAATATGGGACAACCGGCTAGAGCGGGGTACACCTCTACACTCTCCGGTAGGCACATGTCAGAACTTGAGAAGAGGGACTTTACTATGGGGATAACTATACAGTCTAGGGACTCTATATGTTAACTGCGCCCCGGTAGTTCAATCTACCTGTTGAGAGTTTGTGTGTGGGTCGACTTCCCGAGTAACGGCAGATCACAGGTGGTCTGGTCCGACATAAGCTACAGCCCTGCAATGGCAGTAAAAGCCAGCGAGATGGGAGGAGCGATACGTAGCATAGCAGCGGCTGGTCGCCGATGTAAGTCTAAGAGGGTAAACATATCCCTGCAACCCACTATCCGATTCAGCATTGAGTTGAGAGATCTAAGAGGAAGTGATGGTTCGATGAACGCGTCAGCAGTCGTTGCCGAAATCTGTTTTCTGCGTAAGCATACAGACCACAAGAAAAGCAAACGGGCTTAAGGGCTACGTGGCAAAACCTGGCGGCATGAGGATAACCTACAGGGATGCCTCGTACTTTAGAAAGTGCGGAACGTCAAACGGAAAAGTAGCGCAACCTACTGAGATGGAGTAATCAGCCTAACGATCGGAGGCCATTGCTATCCTAGTACAAACGCCGAAGTCATAGAGAGTACACGAGTAACTCGCTCTATAAAAGAACCGCCTTTGCACCCACAAAGTAAAAACATCAAGCTCTAGCAGCAATCCATAGTCAGAACACACCAGGAGAAAAGACACTAAAATATTATTGTTGTTTTTCTACTTCCAGAATATTTACTTTACCAATATACTTTATGAATTTTCGAGACCTCGATTCTATTGTTCTTTATGCTCACGCCCGTTACGAACGAGCCATTTTTCCCTACGACTTCCGTATCGCGAGTATCTTTATTCAGACATACGATATCGAATACGAATATTTTCACTGGTTCTATACCCGTGAACTTCCCTCCGAATATCACAATCTTCCCGTCACAGACTACGAAGTACATTACAACTACAACAACTCTGAGGACTATCTTCAGGATACATACGACTTTTAAAGAAGTGGACGGCAATACTTAGTTGATAAGTATCCCCGTAACAGGTACTGAGGCCACATATAACAACATTCACACGTCAGATTTTTACCAATTTCAAAATACTTAGAAAATTACAATAACTGGAACATATTTAGAATACAGTGAACCCTGACAAGACACTCATGTCAGACCCAATGTCACCCCCACCTCCACCTGGTGCTTCCAGTACATACGGAATGCATCGTTATCCAAATCCAAGTTCAGATCCACTTTCTGCTATGGACGTCACAGCTGTATCAAGTACAGTCCACACGGGCTACATATCTAAATGAGGATGGCAGGGCAAACATGGCAGTTCACGCAGACTACAGTCAACCTTACCATATCCACAACTCAATATTTCTCGTGCACACTCCAGTACTCGTAGGACCATCGGTTCAGCTCACAACTGAGCAACCTCTTGTCCACCCCAACCATTATCCCCACCTCAACAACCAACCATCCCGGACAACTTGAAGATCAGAAATTCTGGAAATGCAGATCTGAATCTTGGAAATGCCCCAGAGAAAGATGAGATTGATGACCAAAGCTCTGACGATGATGATGATTCTGAAGATGAAGACTATTAATACCCCATTACCAACCTATTGGATCCCAATGACAAAGATGAAAACCGAATCCATCAGATATTCAAAGCCATCATTGAACCACTTCACAAGGATATCCTTAAAATCAACACACGTCTCACCATCCAAAACCAAAAATCGGCAACTCGCTTGGTCTCAATTGAAATCAAACATGAAATTGCCCTCAACACTATCGCCACCCTTGGACAACGAGTTGAATATCTTGTACAAATTTAAGCCTCACAGATAGATGCACCGCCAGCACCTCCAGACCTACTAACACCAGCAGTCCCAGAAGGAACTTCTTCAAAGCCCACATTATGGTCAGCAATTGCATCAGCATGCACAAAGAAAGACCCCCCAAGAGACAAGAATGGAAGTACCCTCAATCCCTACCCACACCAAAAAACAACGTATACTGGTAATTGTCCGACACAGTGATCAACCAGTCACTGCCGACTTTACCCAACCTAAACTTGCAATCAACGCCACCCTCTGCATGTGCCAGGCTACTATCAAAGCTGCTGGCAGGGTTGTTATATTAAAGGCGCCAGGCTGCACCCTTGTTAATTGGTGGCTTGAAACATTTGCCTGATAAGTTTTCCTACAGTACATACCTAAGTATGTATATGAAGCTGATTTATTTATTTATTTCTTCATCATGCAGCATGCAGCCCACAGGCTATGGCCAGTGAGGTACAAACAAATAACCAAGAACAAGCATAACAAATGAAACCGAACAAAGGAAAAACAAAAAACCCCTGGCTAGGTAGCACTGCTTCGCAGCCTCCTGTCACCCCTGCTCAACTTACAAAGATATATTCAAGAAATTATAGTGGTCTGTAACACACTTCGTACAATAGTGAAAAATATGTCAGTTTCTTTCTGCCTGGTCCTGCTTATTTATTTATTTATTTATTCATCATACAGCATGCTGTCCGCAGGCTATGGCTGGTGAAGTACAAACAAATAACCAAGAACAAGCAAACAAATGAAACCGAACAAAGGAAAAACGAAAAACCCCTGGCTAGGTAGCACCGCTCCACAGCCTCCTGTCACCCCTGCTCTAGTTACATTGAAATATTCAAAAACAATTATAGTGGTCTGTAACACACTTAGTACAATAGTGAGAAATTTGTCAGTTTTGTTCGATCTGGTCCTGCATATCATGCGGGTTCTCCCCCTGGAGGTTACCCTCCTCCACCCTTCCCCTTACTCCTTCGTTCATACTATCCCCCCACACCTTCCCCTTCCGATTCTTCCTCCTGCCCATCATCATCTTCTCCACCCTCGCTCTGATGTTCTTCCCCATCATTGATGACAGTTCCCTGACCCACAATCCGATTGTTACCCTGCCCAAGGTATTCATCATCGTGGAATTGGCCCAAGTACGACCTTCGTGTTGCTATATGTGTATCGTTCAGAGAATGTTTCAAAGGTTTCATTGCTTTGTCGGTACATAGAAGATGCTTCAGGAGATATCGAGGGTGAACCACTCCAATTTCTTTCCGCATTCTTTGCCTGGTCCTGCATATCATGCGGGTTCTCCCCCTGGAGTTTACCCTCCTCCGCCCTTCCCCTTTCTCCTTTTCGCATTCTATCCCACTACGTCTACCCCTGCCAATTCTTCCTCACACTCCTCATCATCCTCTCCACTCTCATTTGGATGTTCCTCCTCCTCATTGTTGACAATTCCCTGACCCGCAATCCGATTGTTACCCTGCCCAAGGTATTCATCATCGCGGAATTGATCCAGGTACCACCTTCGTGTTGCTATATGTGTGTCGTTCAGAAAATGTTTCAAAGGTTTCATTGCTTTGTCAGTATATAGAAGATACTTCCAG
>MU122492.1:0-34581 GCA_014904905.1 Wilcoxina mikolae CBS 423.85 | reverse complement strand
AGCGTAGATAGAAGTAATTGTCAGAGCGAGAGGATAGAGGTATAAAGACCTCTAGAATCTTCGAGGGTAGAAGAGCAAGCTTCTTGACGAGGAGAACAAGCACCAAGAATATACGCATTGAAAGCCAAACACTTTTGTCTTGAATCTTCATCTTTTAGTGACTTTCACATGCTAAGCGAATCTTCATAACTTCCATCGCCATCAAGTCCTGAATGCAGTAAGGATACTACTTGTACTGGTAAACCTGGAGCGACGCTCCCGGTGTTACATCTACTATCTGATTCTTCTCTAGTTCCTCAAACTCTTCACACTGATTGTTCCAATAAGTTGCTTCTTTGATGTCACTTTCCACGAATTGATACTAGAATAATCACTAAGGTCAGAAGATTGAGGGAAAGTTTATTCAACTTGGTAGAAAATAAGAACATGTGATATTATCCCCATCAATTCAGACGTTAATATTAATATTGTGACAATACCTTCTCTTGTACTCTATCTAAATATTTCGGAATCGTTACTGAATGCCTGATGTTTCAAATATTTTTAATCCGATTCTGGATTCAGATTTATGGAACTTTCGTGGACTAATGAATCCAGTTACCTTAGGAATCACCAATGGTGAAAAATGCTTGCTTGAATAATAAACTGCCACAGTGTAATGACAGTACAATGTGTACTTGGTCTCGTAAATGCACTTGGCTCGCTGGTGGAATTGACATGATTAGTACGCTATACTTGGGTGTGACCTGGATGTCATCGAGATCTTATCACTGTACGACTAAACCCTAATGCATCTCAAAGGCACAAACAATACCGTGCTATTCGCCTGTCGAGGCGGTCGGATTATGAGCTTGGCGGTGGTAACAAGCCTGTCTAATGGCTCTTCCCAACACTGACATTTGATCCCTACGATGAACTCCTATCCGATATGAAGAACAGCCAGACTACTGACCCATTGGCAGTCGTCGTCTCGGGTAAGCTAGTCAAGATCCAAATGCCCACAGTTGTAGGCCCAGTCCAATTCGAAGCCAAGGCCGAAGTCGAGTACTAATGAAGTGTTGTCGCTGGCGCTCAGTCCTATTATGGGAGTATTTATGTCCCTGCGGACGATGGTCCCTGCGATAATTCGATAAGTCTCCTTTATGACAATCCTGAGCGCAGTCACTTTGGAGCTCTTAAAACTGCTGAGATTGCCTCTCAGGATTCCTATTGGCCAACAATTGATGGCCGGATACATAAGGAAGAACATTAGCCGCTGTCAACAAGATGAAGTGCAAGTCTCCCAAGAAGCCAGGGAGCGAACTAGAAGACAATGGCTATGGTATTGGTCTTGAGCACCGATTCAGAAGCACCACCGAATGCATCGAATGCATAAACCAGCTGGTACCAACTATCAATGAAGTCAACCAAAAAAGTGCTAGTGGCAGAGAGTCAGCCTTAGCAGCAGTCAAGATGTCAAGCTACACGCAATGAGAACTGACTGCAATCCTTAATTGATGAATTAAAAGGCTACCGCAATGGGCCTTCAGATCCAATAGCGTGAATATACCAAATTGTATGGCATATATGACCTTGTGACAGGTGCTACTTACATAATAGTTAGATCAATGAACATATATGATCTTCAATTGGACTTTATTTCCAAGAACTGCAAACAAAGCAATGAGGATAATCGATTGACCTCACCTCAGATCATGGTGATCTATCTGCGTCTCGGCATTTGTAACCCACTACTTATATGGATTCGGAAGTCAAAGGCATGGAAGTAAGAGAATTGCTGTCTTGATGCAGCTGGACTGTACATGGTAACTTTGTGAGTACAACCTTATGGCACACTAATAAGTTAGTTACCGCAACTGGAATGAGCATGTATGAATGCATGCCGTCATACAATGACTGAATTGTGGGCCGAACGAGGCCAACAGGACGCAACCCCCACTGGATCTGAAGAAGAATGGGAGTGGAAAGTCAAATCCTGATTACCAATATCCGAGTCATCTTAGAGCCATTCAGTCTGATGTATGATCAGGCTATCACCGATGAGGCTGCATTGTGCTTGTATATACGAAAGCACAGATAACTGATGTTGGACAAATTATACGAATTTGTGTGCCCTGAAGTGTAGCAGCTATGACCCAGATAAAAACTTCATGACATTATGCTGGATGACTGCTGCCGAAATCCGACATCGGCTGGTATGGCCTTCAGGAACCCCTCAAATAACATGTTTACACATCACCATGCGTCAGCAACAATCTGTGACCAAGAACCAATTGAGGAGGCCAATGGCACCACCGATTCGATCATCATCCAGCCAGCACTCTGGGGAACAATCTTTTGAATACCGAGATGGACTTGGAGAATTCAGTGTCAATTGAATGTTTCCTTCCATTTCTTCTCTTTGTTTCTTCTGGATCTCGACCCAGTATAAATGACATCGGAATGGGTTTACCACATACCCTTGGGGGTGGAATTCCCTGTGCACTGAATCCGCCGTGATGCCCCCATAATGTTACCGAGCAGTTGTGGGACTTTTGCAGACGTATGACGGTGCATATAGCTAATCATGTATTTCTTTAGGAATATATATGATGTAACCCAGGAGGTCTGCACATAAACATCAGGATGATGTGATGGGGGTGTCAGTTACACTCCGGTTTCAAGAGCGCTTGGATCGCAGTGGTACTTGCCCGGTCATGTGCATTCAGTAGCCAAGGCGAATGAGTACCCTTAAGGTATTTTACCTCGTCAATTGCTTTGGCAGTGTAGCGAATATCATACTATATTACATCACAATTTTTGTCTTTATCACTTATTGCCTTTTAAAACTGTATACACATATATCCCCCAATATGAGGCAGTAAGTTCTTGAACACAGGCAAATACATCAATAGACATTTCTGATTAATTTTGATGGCGGTGCCAGGTGCATTTGTCCTTGTATGTGCACTTGGCCTGGTAAGTGCACCTGTCTCCCATCTGTACACTTGGATGGCTGGTGCACTTGGTCCACATAAGTGCGCTTGGCTCCCGAGGCCATATTAGCACCCTGCATATATAATCACCTCGCGAAGTGCTTCTGGTACCCTAGTGATAATCTTACCTACACACCTCACTAGAGATATCATTATCACTTATTCCCGTTTGCAACAGTATGTATAAGTATTCACCCATACAACAACGTATGTCCATACTCTGTAATCGCTCTTGAGTTACCAGATAGGTCTCGCTCATGGTGTGTAATGATTTGGTTAATTTCTTGAAGCCTCACAACACGTATACAAATAGACGAGTTGTTAATTTCATACAATTGCAGCCCCAATTTCCCCAAAGAAGTCATCTAGAACTGAAATACGATTCACTGACAGTTCTGACAGCAAGAATTACTTGTAAGCCAAAACTTCCGCTTCGGACAACTAAACCATTGAATCACCACGTCCTGGTCCGCTCCAACGGCCCTATCAGAGGTCGAGATCTATGATGTGGACCAGGAAGATCTGGTTGACGATGATGATGCAGGTCACAGGGATGATCGCCACGACGACTTCAGATCCATGATCACCGAAGAGGATTTTTGGAAAATGTCCTCCCAAATCAAGATGATGAAGACGATGGTCGACCAGCAGGCCGTATGGTTAAACGTCGAGCGAGTTGATTGGTGTTCATACCAGATAAATGTGCCGCCACATGTGTCAAATGCATTGCAATGACCAGTGCGAAATCCGCATTCTTCGCCATCGTTGACCTCATACGATACTGGGGTGGAGCTGAGGAGTCAGACAACTATATCCACACATTGTGCTCCAATTTCGACTTACATGAATACTTGTTTCCATGGGCCAAAGGTGATTAAGTCTAATACGCAATAGATTTCCTCCAGTGCAAAGGCAACCCCTCGCATCCGATGCAATGTCAGATAGCAATGTTGTACCTTTCCGATTGGGCTGGCTGTCAACGCCCAGACTCCGACCCCTGTTTGGTGGATATCGACCTCTTCCTCCAAGAAATCAACAGTATATATGTAGACAAGGATCGCTGTCAGAAAGCGGAGATAAAAGCAATGCACGAATACATCAGATTGCACAAAGAGCCAGTTAGAGTCTATGCAAACCGTGTGAAAGCTAGTTGGAGACAGGCTGGATGAACCATACAAAAGAACGAGTAGATGCTGTACAACATGGCCAAGGCTGGGCTCCGGCATGAAAACAAAAACAAAATCAGGCCGATAACCCCCGCTTGTTGAAGGTTCAATACAATTGAGAACATTTTCGAGAAAGTCACAGCTTCAGAGTTCATACACATCGATATTATATCCACCGGCCACCAGCAGTAGCAGCAGTGGCAACAGCCAATGTGCCCGGAATCATCCCCAAATGTGGGCAAGCCAAGTTACCGACAATATATCACTGAACCGGTGACCGAGAAGCCGACCAACATTAAGCCCAACGGGCATGACAGGCCTGGTGGCACTCGTGCCAAATTGACTGCGGCACCATGGGTCTCAATGGAGGTCTTTGAGAGCAGAAGGGCTAACAAGCAGTGAACGCGGTGCGGCAACAGAGGCCACAAACATCTTCAGTGCCCAACTGACAGTAGTGCTTGTGCGCCCAGATCTGGCTTCAACCATGTCGGAAGCCGAAGCGGCGGCAGCAGCGGAGGCCGACATCACCAAGTGAAATGCCTAAAGTCGTTCGATCACCAACAGTGATCTATCACACCTACCCCTCCCGCCACATATCCCGGTGGGGGAATCTGGACGATGAGGAGTTAGGGCTAAAGATGTTTGGAAGAGATCGTTGTTGGTAACGATAAATGAGATCCAGGCCCACCGCATACCTATCCAAACAACAGTTATCCTTGAGCCCCCCAGGGCTCTCTTTTGAAGTCAATACATATGTGGTACAAGGAAGCCCGAATCATCACACATTGTATACGAATGATGCAGCTCATCCGGGTTCTAATCGACTGCAGCGTAATGAGCATCTTGATGTTCCCGTGGCTGCTCAGGTTACTCCAGCTACAAAATGAACCAACGTTCACAGCTTCACTGGGTGGGGCGATCTGAAGGGTGTGTCGAGTGAGAGATTCGAAGTGACTTCCTTCTCGTGGCTCTTCGAAGGCTTCTCAGAGGAATCTATTGAAGAAGGCGGTTTCGGCTCGTGGAGCATAGGAAGAGGATGGGAGTGTTAAAGGTTGCCCGGTCAGCGAAAGAAGAATGCACTAAGTTAGTGGATCTGCGAATTCGAACGTTTGATCACACGTTAGAGAATATAAACAGCTCAGCTTGGAGTGTAAAAAAGGCTTGATTCACTCTATCTACCGGCACTCCTGTACATATATACTCATCAGTACTACAATACCCCTGACATCTCTGGACACATTAGTGCCGGAAGTGGTGGGAACGGGCTTTCTCACCACAACTCCTCCCTGGACCTTTGTGCGAAGCACACTTACTCCCTTTACCAATATCTCCTCATTCAAATGAAAACTCAAAAGAAAACCCAAAAGTAAATCCATAAGAAAACCCAGAATATCCCCTGATGATTTACTCCCTCCATGTTCGCTTCCTCCTTTCATCTTCCCCCTTCCTTCGCTTGTTTTTAAAGTACGAAGCTTCTCCAAGTGTTTCCTCAGCCCTAATAATCGCTTTCCGCACAGCAATTATTGCCAATACAATTTGACCCCTTGCAGTCTGGAACACCTCGGGTTCCCGGCTGATCCTCCTTTGGACGATTAGCAATGTGTGCTTCCCATAGACCCCGTGGTGGTAGGTTATCAGTGGTTCCTTCTCACCCACAATGTTCGTGTATCTGACGTCACCCTCCATATAGTCGGAACAGGTGACGACCGCTTCGTATCCATCGAGTGGCATGTCATTGGTGGGGTTTCGGGGCGAGAGTCATCATGCTTTCTTTCTCTTGCGGGAAGCCTTAGTCCTGACGGGTATTGGGGTGATAGCTGTTTTGTTAGATTCATTGTCACAAGAGGTAGCCTTGTCATCTTCATTGACGACTTCGGTAACATCATCGGGAGTTGGATGCGGGATTTTGGGTATCTCGGGGGATGAATCCTCCAAGGAAAGTGATTTACTGGGAGTCAGGGCCTCATATTGACTCAGTTTCTCCTCCTCGGTCGGCGGAGCGGAAGAGATTAGAACAGGCAATACAGAAGGGATTTGACAGTTTGGGGGCGAAGCTGACGGTGAGAGTGTGTGGGGCAGCTTTAATCTTCCTTGAATGGAAAATATGCAACCAGAATCACTAGCACTTGGTATCACTTTAAACCCATTTATCCCAGATTTTTCTCTTCGTTAACTATCGGACATCCTTTTTCCAATAAAGCCTTTGGTTCTTTGAAGTCAGTGGACGTATACCATCTATTCACCTTTGTTTTCCGTCCCAGTCTGATGTTGCGTGAGACATATGCGTAGTTGAGACACCATTTAGCCAACTCGGGGTCTTTGGCGGTTTGGATAGCTAGGCCGGTCAGTCGTAACCATTTCTCATTGCCATCACCTTAGTTCAGAATCTCCAAGATTTCGGTGCTCTGCTGTCAGATGTGTCCCAGCTTTTCCGTCACACGGTAATTATTCTTCTGCATGTTATTGTGCTTCTTTAAAATCTCTCTCTCCCGCCCAGAGCTGTCAATTGTGCTCAGGTAGTCATAATGTCACTTGTAGCCTTGCTCTCTTCACCCTGTATTGCCTTACTCAAACTTTGAGCGCCATGCGAATTTAGCGTTCGAAACATCGTGGACATCAGCGAACAGCTCGTATATGCCGTGCCTGAACTTTGACCAATAATGTGGTGTCAGCTTCTTCATGGCGATTTCCACTGCTTGTTGAATGGAATGGAAGTGCCTGTCTGGGAAAAAGGGGCCGAATAGGCTTTCCAGCACCAGACACAGAAGAGTTGCTGGGGCATTGTTCATGGTGGATTTGATGGTTACCGGGATAAGGTCCATAGTGTGGAACGGTTTGGTAGAAGACAACTCGCCGTAGGACAACTTGGTGGGAGGCGACATGGCAGGAGGCGACCGGGCGGAATCGGCTGTATCAGGAGTGACAATAGTTGGAGAAACGATGTTTCTGTATCTGGTGGCGGTGGCTAATGCCTCATCAACATGAGTGACGCTGCCTGCATTTTTGACGGTGATGGTGGTATGGAGGGCGGATTCCTTGATGGCAGTGGCAGTGCTGGAGCTCTCGTTGACTGGAGTGAACTTCATCTTTGGCTGTGGAGGTCGGTGCAGTCGATGATGTCGATATGGCCGATGAGATTAGCAGTTAAGCAGCTTCTGGAGATTGGTGAAAAAGGGGGGGTAGAGAGTTCTTTATATACCTGAAGCTTCTCCTTGTGTCGATTTTCTCTTTGTTACGCCCCTGAAACCTTCCTGGCATTTCCCACTATAACTTCTCTTCCCACTTCCCATTGTTCTTACAGCCAGTACCATTTGAAAGTGCTCGTAGCACTCATCATTTTCATGTTAGGCAATAAATTTTAGGTTCTGTCTAGTAATACTGATTGTCATTAACGTTTAGAGAGTACTAGGAGATTATTGTGATATGGGGGTGTGAGCCAGCCAATGAGGGCCATCCATCTCTCCAACTATTCCCTTTTTGTAATTCAACGAGTTTCATGGGTCTTGGCATTGTGGCGTCAGCTTCGTCGCCTTCTCTCCCACTATTCCCTTTTTCAAATTCCACAAGTTTCGTGGGTCTTGGCATTGTGGTGTCATCTTCTTCTCTGTCTTCTTTATCGCTTTTGAACCATACATACTTGTACAGACTCCACCCCTCCCCCCATCGTTCCCCCCCCCCCCCCCCTCCTTCCCCCCCCCCCCCATTGTCCTTCCTCCCTTTGTCCCACCCCCCATCTATCTGCTCATTTCTATCAATTGATGGTTCACCGGCACTGGGTGCACGGCATTCCATTCCTCTACCATTGTCCAACTACCTTCTATATCTTGCTCCCACACCCAGGTCCATTTCTCGAAACCTAACCATATAACCAAATACCGCCACTTCCCAACTAAATTTTTTGGGCCTGCTAACCCTTCCACCTCCCATTCTTTCTATGTCTTTTTCTCCGTCTCTTTCTCCGTCTCCATTCCCCTGACTTCCTCTCATGTGGGCATCGGTGTTACCTCGTCGTACTTTCCTCCTCTTCTTGCACAGCACATCTTAACTTGGCTCCCGTCTATCCATCCTGTGAGTTCGGAACTGTCCAATTCGGTGAGGTAATAAGTGCCCAAACTTGATGCTATCAACCTGACTGGACAAGGTCCTCTCCATTTCGCGTCCAATTTAGACCCATGCAATTGTTCAATTTTGGTTTCGTGGAGGTGAACCAGGTTGTTAAATTGGAGTTGTTCAACTCTTAATAGGGCTGCTTGATCGATTCAACGTGTATTAGTTTCCTGGGACTCTTTCAGTCGATGCACAGCGACCTCTATGTCTTCACGCCAACGTTTCAATTGTCGAGCTCTTGCAGCTAGTGGTGAGGTTGTATCTTTCATGTCCTTCCAGTGCACTGTGGTCCATGTCAGATTTTGAGTTCAACAGGAGGCACTGCATCCTGACATAACATGAAGCGAAAGGGGGAGTATCCGGTAGTTCGTTTAATGGTTATCCTGTCCGCCCTGAGCACCGCTGGAAGGTGGTCATGCCACAACTCCTTTGGGTCATCGGAGCATGCAGTATGTTTGGACAAGACATCAGCTATTGGCTGGTGTCCACGTTTGACAACTCCATTGCAAGCCGCATCGTACGGAGTGGTTGTTATATTCCTGATGCCATATGGCTTGAGTAAGTGATATGTCCATTTCTGATTGTCTACTCAGCTGTCCACTATTGCACTGTCGTGGGTGCCATATTGGCATATCACTTCCTCATGAAGAAAATCTTCCACTTTCTCTGACGATCCTTGTTTCAATGGCCTTGCCTCTGCCCACCCCCTATGCAAGTCGCGAGCGATGACCAGGTGATGGAATCCTTCTGCCGTCTTAGGCATGTAGGAGATATCCATTCCCACACATTGACGTAGATGTTTGACAGTTCGACTCTTCAGGGATTCATTACATGGTAGTAACACTCTCTTCTCGCACTGTTCCCACGTTTTTACCGATTCCTTAACATCTCCATACATCTCAGGCCATCAGTAGCTTTGTGCTACCTTGCGCAACGTTCCTTCTCGTCCTCGATGACCACTCAGCTCATGTGTAGCTTCCATTGGATTTCTCCTTTCTTTTCCGTTCACTAGTACCTTTGTCAGAGGTTTGCTTGTTCTGCGTCTCCGGTAAACAATCTCATCAGAAACGAGATACTTTGTAGCTTCTCACTGGAAGCGCTGCATTTCCTTTGGATTATTTCCTTATGGTTGCTTTAGACTCGCCAAGAACTCTCCGATTTCCTACCAATCTCCTTCATACGGTTGTGATATTTGCAGGCCACGAACGCGCTTTGTCGCTGATGTCTGACGTCATTAATGCCGGCGCATTTCAAAGATCATCTTTCAAGGTTGTTATGGCTTCTTTTTGTCCTGATTCCCATGTGAATTCCACATCTTTTCGTAAGATCTGGAACAATGCCCTGGCGACTATAACATTCTCAGGAATCCATAAGCGGAAGTATGTGCAATGTCCAAAGAAAGCCGGGCATTCCTTATTGTTTCCACACGTTGGCCAGTCCTGTACTTTATCAACCTTGCAAGCTTGGGGCCACCTACCTGCTTCTCCATAGACAAAGCCCACAATCATTACCCCGTTCCAGCACCAATCAGACTTTTCTCCCACATTTGTTGGTCTGCCTGTTTCAATATCCGCCAGTACTTTGTCGAGATTCTGGTGATGCTCCAGAACTTACCTCCGCACTCCGGGGAGACCCGGCACTTCTTCATCTCAATATCGGGTTTTGGGCCATTTCACACAATTATCATCGACAAACACTTCTGCAATCGTCCAAAAGATGTTTACTCAATATTTTTCGATATAATCAGACAAAGGCTGACGCCCAAATGGTAGCTTCTTGAACGAACCTAGTCGGTAAGTACATCCCTGGTGTCGATTGGAATGACACATAGTCTCGGCTTTCTTCATGCAGAACTTTCTGTTCGTAGCTCGAGTGAATATCAATTAAGGAGCAAATAGGAAGGCCAGCGAATGCTGCGGAGAATTCCTCGACGTTGGGCGGAATTCCTGTATCTTCTAAAGTATGGCGGTTCGCACTGAAAGCCGAGATGATGAACAAATATTTCCAGTTTTTCTCAGGGACCAGGAAATGGACATTTCTGTACAGTTCCCATGCCGGTTAAAATAGACTTTTTCGCAATTGTTCTTCCACCATCTCTTTCTCTATCGGAATTACTTTTTGGGGGATGCAGAATACACAGGCTTGCCAGACTTTATGGCCGGTTTCCAACCTAATTCGGTGCAGCAGTTCCACTTTGTCACTAATTGTTCCAAGTTCGTCCCAGGTCCACGACAGTGTGCATTCTCTATTGCACAACATCCCTTATAACACCTCCTTCTCCTTTTGCTTCAAATCTGCTCCAATCCTCAACTCTTGTATTCTTTTAGTCATGAAACTTCCCCCTCTTTCTTCAGCGGAAAACTTATGGGTGAACCAAGCGTTCCAGGGTGCGGACGAAGTGGTGTCTTTATTCTTAGCGATAGCTCTTTCTCTCCAGTTGTGTCCTTCGTCTGGACACTCCCATCTGACAAGGGGAATGGTTTTACTATCTTGGCGACACATTTGTATTGAGCCCATACTCACGCAGCTCTAATGGATTCGTCCATTGTTGCATCAAGGTAAGAGAGAGATGGTTGTATTTGACTAAGTTCTGAAGCAGTACTATTTTTAGGATTCCACAACAAATTACTGGATTCATCTCGGGCCACGTTTCTCATCTTAAGTAGCGCTTCTTCACCCATTGACCACTCTTCCTTCATCATCCTCCTGCTTGACTCTTCCACCGTCACCCCTTCCTCCTGCGCTCTTTCATCTTCCCAATGGATCCCAGTTCCCATCACCCTTCTTTCTGCTGCAGATATTCCCTCCTCCTTCTTATTTTTCATATTCTTTGCTTTTCTTTTCCCTCGACGTCTCTTGCTTCCACCGGCATCTCTTTCTTTCTTGCCTCCTCCTCTTACTGATCTATGATCTCTTTCCGGGTTTCCCCACACCTAGTTGCCATTACTTCAACTATGCATAGTAGTTTCCCGTATTGCAGGCAATCCTATCCCTCTTGTCTCACGCGGATGTGGCTACAAACGTGACTTGTTCTGATCCATCGACCTCAGTGATAGTAATTTCGCAACTTCCGTTGTTCAGGTTTCTCTCATATTTGCGGGCATAGGTTTCCCTGGGGTTTCCTACAATCTCCTGTCCCGATCCTGACACAGCCAGAAACATTGGTACGGTAATCACGATTCCATGGACCTCTATCAGTACAGCTTGCGATACCGTCGTGATGTCTGAGCGGTTCCCATCTGCAGTTATCATGAGCCAGTCGGCACTTTTCTACCCAATATTCAGTTCTCTGTTAACATGGTCACTAATCACACCTAATTCAGATCCTCTGTCGATGAGCATTGAGATCTTGTATCCATTGATCTTTTCTCAGACTGTAGGATAGACTCTTTCATAGCGAAACTCAATATATCCGGAGCTGTCTCTGGGGTTCAAAGCGTAGGCGGAGATGTGAGCGATACTGACCTTCTTGGGAGCTGTGGGAGTTCTGGCTGGCACACGCCATTCTTTCGGAATTGCTACCACTTTGGCTTTCGGCAGCAGCCGCAGGGTTAACTCACCCATTTCCATCTCTTGTCGAGCTAGGACTGTATAGACAATCTGACTACTTCCCAGAACTTCATGGTGCCCAGAATCGAGATCAGGGGTCTGCTTCTTACGAGGTTTGCAGACTTTCTTTTTGGTGGGGTGGTCTGTTGTTATGGCTGGGGTTTTGCCGATGGTCACTGCTTTCTTGATGCTGCGCTTCTCTTGGGTGCTGATGCTTGTCGCTACTTCCGGGACCTAATCCTCCACCTCAGCGCGCTTGTCATCTCCTTTCGTAACTTCCCCTGTCCTCTTCCTTGTCTCATCAACAAAGCATAGCCCGCTTAAGTTTGATCTACCACCAGGCGTCAATGTCTTTCTTCCTGGTCTAGGGGAGCCTCTCTTTTTTCTTCTGTCGCACTTTCATGCATGCTTTCTTCTTCCTCACCGCTATCTGCCTTTCTGTCACTCTCTTCTTTCTCGTCTTCATTAAGTTCCACCACTCGACTTACCTCACCTTCCTGTGCTTCCTTACCTGTCCCCTTGGGGTAGTGCCCTTCTATTTCCAGTAGTTGCTGAACAATTCCAGAGCGAAAAGCCGTTACATGAGCGCTTCCTCTCTGAAACATCTGCACCTTGCAATATGTTGTGGAGGTCCAGCTTCAGCTGACTGTACCGCTCCAGGCAGTACCGCTCCTGGCTGGATGGGTGCAACTGGTCGCTGCTGCCGGGCAACATCTATAACCTAGTCCCTCATCGACAGGAACCTTCGTACTGTCCGTTACCTAGAGATTTCGCCACCTCTCCCTCCACATGGCCATAGGGTTCACCTCCCACGCTCATTATGATGCATGATTCCTTGTTCTTGGTCAGTTCGGATATCAGGACAGAATTTCCAGATGGGCCCTAGTTCGTCACAGTAAATGCAAGGCCCTAACCCCTGCCGAGGATACTGTTGGTAGTTTGGCATTGTTGGTCGATAATAACCTGGCCTGAAAGGGGCATTGATTTGCGGTTCATATGATTGCCGGGGGTGCATCGGTGGGTTGTCGGCTTGAATTGCATAGGTTCTAGCCGTTTCCTATCCAGTATATTGGGGCCTTGGATCGGTTGCATTGGATAGTTGGAAGGTCCAAGCCTCAAAGGCCTTCATCATGTTGTCCACTTTAGTGTCGATGGTCTTCTCCAGTTTCTCAGTTGCAGTTGTTTCCGTACATGACGTTGATATGACAGCGGTGGTGACCGCGGTGCTTTGTTCGTTCTCTTGGCTCGTGCTAGTTAACCGGACATGTGTGGAAGCGGAACTGCCGTGGGAAAGGAGTATGCTGAGACATCCCATGTGGTATAGGTGGTATACGTGTCAAGAAGAGCGAGGGTACCTGTAGTAATGCACTGGTCGAGAATGTACTTGTGTGGGCTGTCATACTTAAAGGTCTCGGGGTCCTGGGGGTCCAACTCGAGTTTGATGACGGCCTGAGCCTGTCGATACTTTTGGAGGGCTCCAGGCAGCGTTTCGACTCGTGCAAACTCGTACAATGTACCCTTGGTAACCATAGCTCGGCTGATGTTTTCACAGGCTAAGATGAAGGTCTTCAATTTTACATTGCCTCTCATCAATTGGTCTTTACACAGTCTCTCCAGATACGTTCTCATATACATGTACACTCAGCTGTCGGCGTGTCTGAATGCGTCTTTGAGTTCCTTCATCAATTACTGCCAGTCTCTTTCCTGGTACCCTTTCATCGTTTTAATGTTTTCCTGACTGGTTTGGGAGCAATAATAGGGGAAAGTGGAGATGGCATCATCCTTAGGTGGGTCTCTGCCTGAGGGAGAGGGGAGGGTTTCGAATGCTTCGATAAACTTGGTGACGTTGGCCCCACCAAAGTCGGGGGCTCCCATAGTTACAGGGAGTGGCATATGTTTCTTCTCGTTGGCAATTGCAACGACGAGGCCCTCAATAAAGGTTTTCTGCTCTTGAACAGAGTTGGAGGACTTGGTGCTGGCGATGTTAGCAGGGCCGGGGGAGACACTGGCAGAGGTGGACATGGCAGCCTCTCTCGGGCCGGTAGCGGAAGTGGAGGGGACGTGAGCACGGCCAGACATGTTGAACATTGAAGTGGTGGTGATACCAGTGGTTTGGGAAGTTCCGAAGCAGAGTTTTTGGCGATCGGAAGTCAATTGTGAGTGTACTAGGAAGGTTTGGTAGTGTGATCTTTACGTCTCTTTCTACTCCTTTTCTCCTTGCTAGTTCCTTTCTTCTTTTTCAGCATCATCGTTTCTATCCCCTGTTTCCAGAAGTTGGCACCGCAACTGCTCGATATTGGATTCAGTACTAAGGTTAGTGCTTAGATTCGGAGCTTCTTCTTTCACCATCGTCATTTCCATTCCCATACTTTGGGACTGACAATCCAGCTGCACAATATTCGTTTTGTACTAAGGTTGGTGCTTAGTTTAACAACTCCATCTTTCAGCATTGTCATTTCCATTCCCATACTTTGGGACTGGCACTCCAGCAGCTCAATATTCATTTGGTGCTATGGTTAGTGATATGGTTGGGAATGCACCCCGGTTATAAGGGCAGTGCCTTCGGTATTAGTCCTGGTGTGAAGTCGGTGTTATCGTCCTGGTATAAAGTCAGTGTCTCGATTTTCGTTCCAGTGTCGAGTCGGTGCTTATTGTTCCGGTATAAAGTCGGTTCTTCGGTCTTCGTCCCAGTAGAAAGTTTGTGCTTCGGTTTTTGTCCCGGTGTGAAGTCGGTGCTTACCCTCCCCGTGTAAGGGTGGTGCATTGCTTGGTGCTTACCTTTTTATATTAAGTTGTGGGGTCCTTTCCTCCATCATTCCATAGTCAGCTTTCCGAGCCGAGATCGGCATTCGTACTGCATTTGTGGCGATTTGAACGGTGTGTCGAGAGAGAGATTCCCATTGACTTACTCCCTGTCGTTCTTCGAAGGCTTATCAGAGGAATCTGTCGAAGATGATGTTTTCGGCTCGAGGAGCGTAGGAAGAGGATTGGGGTGTCAAATGTTGCCCGGTGAGAGAAAGAAGAATGCACTAAGTTAGTGGATCTGCTATTTCATACGTTCGATCACACGTTAGAGAAGATAAACAGCTCAGCTTGGAGCGCCGAAAAGGCTTCATTCTCTCTATCTACTGGCACTCATGTATATACATACTCCTGAATACTACCATACCGCTGACATCTTCAAACTCATTTGTGCCGGTAGTTGTGGGAACGGACTTTCCCACCACAATGGTCTCAATGGCCAATTGATGATGTCTGCAAAGAAGTGTCAAATGGAAACCATCTCGGTTCAGTATTTTGAGCACTTGACTCTGGTTGACGAACCGGAGGTACTGGTTGTGCCGATGGCATATGACCTGTTTTTAGGCACGCTTTGGTTCAAGGCCAGCAATTCTGAGGTCGACAGGGTATCCGGTGGACTTCAAGCTCTGCAGACACCAAGTGGCGATGCCAATACTCCGATGCCCAACGTCCATGTGACGTCGGATCGTCCACCGGAATTTGTGGATGGTGGTGAAGAAATTCAGACTCCTGAGATACAACTGCTCAGAGCCACCACACCCGAGAGTCGGTTAGCTAGCAATGAGATTCTTACGTCATTGACCATATGTATTGGCGATTGTAATGGGTTGCTGGGAGGTTCCATGGATGCCATCACCAACAACGGTGAGAGGAGTGCCTGGAGGTGGACGTGCGAAGTGGAGCAGTGGCGGTAGTTGCGGGAGAAGAGTAACCAACAATGCGGAGCGTAAATGGCTGCTACCGGCTGGTTGAGTGACAAACAGAGTAGCGGACAACTGGGAGTTTCCTATTGAGGATAACTCATTACGATAAAGGTTTTTCAATTCCACAACCTTCTTATCCATCCCATGATTAGGAGCACAGATCTAAGGGGTAGAGATGGTGGTGCACCCGAAATGGCACCTACAGACAATGACGTCCATGTCGCCACCAAATACTATGAATACATGAATGTCCTTGCCAAGACTGAGACAGAGACGGCTCCACCGCACCGGTGGATATATCATGCGACGGACCTAGAGCCCGGTTTTAGTTTGCATTATGGGCACATTTACAAACTGTCAGTGGTCGAGTTGAAGACCCTGAAGGCTTGCATCGAGACAAACCTAGCAAATGGGTTTATTCAGCGGTCATCCTCTCCAGCAGTGGCACCTATACTTATTGCGAAGAAGAAAGATGGTGGATTGAGACTTTGTGTTGACTACAATGCACTCAAAAAGGCGACGGTCAAGAACCGGTATTGTCTTCCATTGAATTCACAGATTATTGACCGCGTGGGGGGCGGTACGGTGTTAGCCAAACTCTACCACCGCAGAGCATATCACCTTATTCGTATGAGGGGCGCGACATGTACAAGACGGCATTCCGAATCCGATATAGCCAAATTTAAGTACGCAGTCATGCCATTTGGCCTGACAAACGTACAAGCTACTGTCCAGTCTTGTATCAATCATTGTCTGAGCCCTACATTGAAGACTTTGCCGTACGCTACCTTGACGACATTCTGATCAACTCCACAAATGAGGTTTGGCATCCGGGCTGGAAGAGAAGCACCGCACCCTCCAGTACAATATGACTGAAGCTCATGCCCGCCAGACTATGAATGTCGGCGGCAAAGAGATGACGTTGGACAGGGGAATATGGTCTGGCTCTCAACTCGGAACATCAAGACGGCAAGCGTGCCAATGAGGTTAGTCATGTACACGGCGAATAAAGTCATCTGCAAGAATATTTACAAGTTAGACCTGCCAAAGACGATCCGTATTGACCACGTGTTGCACATCTCCCTCCATGACAAGCACTTGCCACCTGCCCCCGGCCAGCTGCCTTTGGAACCATAACCCGCGATTGAAAATGATACAGATGAGTGGGCAGTCGATTGGATTCTTGATTCCAAGTGATGCTACTGGATGATCCACTACCTCGTCCAGTTGGCCGGTTACAACTACCTATGCATGAGTTGGGATCTGGTACAGAACCTCGTTACAGCTCATGAACTGGTTGATGAGTTCTATTGGGAGCTCCCAATGAAGCTACGGCCATATTGTATCTCATCGCCCCGGTGCGGTGAAGAGGTGGACGCCGTGTCAGAGGTGGACTATGATTCAGAGGTTGGTTTGGGGGTTCTAGGATAAATTGGACATTTCCTTGTCGCGTCATTCGTCTCATCATTTCTTAAAGATCTGGGCCCGGTATAAACAGCATCTTCAAGAGTTATACCATCGCCTCTAGATATGGAGTTCCACTGTGCGCTGGATCCACCGAAAGGCCGCCATCATGATACCGACCGGATGTGGGACTAATGTAGATATATGAAGGTGTACCCACCTTATCTTGATTTTCCTCATGTATATATATGTTGTAGCCTAGGAGGTTTGATATTATACAGGGGGGTGATGTAATGGTGATTGCAGGTGCACTTGGCCTCGTAAGTGCACTTGCCTCGCAGGGACATAAGGCCCTCATTGGTGCACTTGGCTGCCGAGGCCTGTTAAGCACCCTTCTTATATAATCTCCTTGCGAACCACTTTTGTCACCCAAGCGATTATCTTATCTACATACCTTACAATTGATATATCCATCACTTTTTCCCGTTTGCAACTGTATCTTTAAGTATATAATCATATGAGGACGTACATCATTACATTAATCTTCTGTCATTTTTCAACATATATCTGTATATATCCTTCGTAGTATCAATACCATTCTATGAGAATCCAAAAAACTATTAGACACTTGGTTCTGCAAAGAATAGAATCATAGGTTCCAATGAAATAGCTACATGACAACAGAAGCAGCAAATAGAGGATGCATGAGACTCATGGATTTGGTATGACACAATTTTTGAATAGTATATGACATTATGCGTGTGCAAATGGTCAACACCCATGCCATTGGGAACACAGATGGAGAGGAACACACACCAAACCAGACTGGGGCATGCAAACTCCACATATCGTTATCTCACTCTTGACTGAAGACTCTGAATAGTAATTGTAGAGGCATACAATGAATTGTGCCGTTTGATCTGACTCCATCAGGCTCCCATGCAGCTGTGGATAACTTCCCTCAAACAATACCTCTTCCATAACGGAGGAGGCTTTCAACGACAGCCCGTATACGAATCCATCATTCATGGGGCCAGGACAAATCTGGCTCTTGTTGAGTGCATTCACACACAGAAAGATAAGCAATGTTCTTCGATTAATAATTGAATATGAGGGGACCCATCAAGAGGTTGTCTCTGATGAAAACTAATGTTCTTCTTATTGTCTTGGTATATCTTTGATTTATTCTGGAGATAATTATGCAATAATTGAGTGGTTATTGAATATTATATACCAGTCGAGCACCGGGACGTTTCAGATTGGACACACAACTGGCTATTGATTGATATAAAAGACCAAAATGTCAACAGCACAATCAGAAGAAGCAAATAAATTGCGTAACATACAGTTATTGTGGGTGGAGCCAATTCACAAAGAACAATAGTTTATGACACAGCGAGCTGAACCGGCAAGGAAACCATTGGAACAGTGTACTGGGAATATGAGCAAGTGCTAAGAATCAGTAATATTGGCACCACATCAGCAATAACCCTAGTTTCTGTCAGCAACCCACGGGTGTTCTTCATTGCTCTGACAGCTCTGACAGATCCTTGTATCCTCTGACAGAGAATGACACACTACCCATCCCCCAGGCGACATGTGGCGTTCCATACCTCCCCTTCAGCAGCAATTTTCCCATGTGTTTTATTCTTGCAACGCGTTGCGTAGTATATTGCATTGGGGATACTCATCTGCAACACTCACCGCCCCGTCGTTGCACTTCCGTTACTTTGAGTCCGAAATTTAGTAACATCCACGCTCCATCAGCATGACCTCTTTGTCCCACTCTTCTGAAGCGCTCGACTTACCCTGAGCCATTTACACAATTCTTGGCAACGTTTATTCTTTTCTCCAGCCGAGTTTTATATTTAACCTCTCCGCATATGCTATTCATTGGATGCCGTTTTATTGGGAAACTCACTCCCACCACCAAACCCACGAAATGAGTGGATACGCTGGTGGGTAATGGGTGTTGGGGCTCTGGATCACGCAATCACCAAGGGTTCAAACTTCATATGGACGCGGGCGACACCCATCCAATCATTTATCTCATCTCTCTTTTCTTCTTCTCTTTGTTGTTTTTAAGTTAAGACCCAATCAAGCATTATCTCGCTGCGGATACTCCCTCTGAATGTTCCTCGAAATGAAGACGAACTATTGCGGCTTGCTATTGGCCGCTGCCGTTCGAGAATCCTTTTTACAGGTTTTCTCCCATACCGCACACCTCCTATATATATGTTTACCTTTGTAATGTTGTCTCTTATTACAATGCTGCGTTCACTTTGAATTCATTGCTTCGCATTTCATTTGCTTCAGCATTATCATTTTTCATCGTATCTCACAGCTTTGAAATATACTATCCAATCTGCACACTCTTTAATACTAGGCCCTAAGTCCTCCTCATTCTGCGTAGATCATTCATGGGATTCGGATGCTTGGTCACCCACAACTGAATCCTCCATGTATCTATCATCGACCTCATGTACTTCGATATCACTGGTTCCCAGGTCAAACCCCTGGAGTTCAGTTACGGCCTGTCGATGCCACTGGGCGGCGGGCATGAAATTGCTCCCTTAGCTTTTGTAACCTTTGTGCCCCTAATTGACACTGCCGCCTGTCATCCTGAAATGCAGTTCGTCATCCGTAATATTGTTTTCTATTGAGATGTTTGGGTCAGTGATTTCCGATCACAGGCTCCTTAAGCGCAAATTCAGAGGTATAATAATCAAGGTGAATATCATAGTTAACACATGCTGCTCCTTTGCTTATGACCACCGCAGGTGTTAGGTTCTCCCCTTGTTGGACCTGACACTTGACTGTAGGGAGAGTGTTGTGATACACCCTCGGTTAGTGGCTTTCCTATAGTGTGTTTCATGTATTCAACACGAATGTATATATGTGGGCAACGCCATGCAAGGTTAACACATTGCCACCTGTTGTAGTACAGCAGGATGTGTTTTTACCACTGCCATTGTTGTAGTCGAAGTAGTTGGAGTGATCAGGTCTGTCTGCTTTCAGCTTTGACTTGGAAGAATTCACAGGAACACCTTTGTTCTTTTCCACTCCAGGCGAATATTACGCAACATGGTGGTGGCACACATGATCAGTAGTGCGGGTATTTGACCATACTTGTGGTCGATCATAGCATAATGAAATCCATCAGCATGCTTACTATGGTTATTCACCTGATGATTAATATTGATGTAGTTCAACTGCATGATTGCATCAGCCATGAAAAAAAGTTGCCACTGGCCATTCGATAGCAGCTTTGAACTCTCTCTGTGTTTGCTTGTGACCGCTTGCACCATCTTCCACACACTCTACCGCAGGGAAAAGATGTTTATTGTCTGCCAGAATGGAATCAATGAATACCAAACACTCTGGGTCGAATTTAATGTGGTGGGGATCATAATGCCCTGCTATGTTTTCCCATGCACATTGAATAATATGCTGTTTTAATCTTATCCACTTGTGTTCGAACCTCTTGAGAATTTGAGCTTGTTTTATCCAACATTTGCCATTGCTTCAGCATATTTCTTTCATGATCTCCTTTGTGTATACCTCAAATACTATGGACCAAATGTTGTTTTGCTGCCTTGCGGTGTTCCAGTAATTCTCTTTATCTGCCGGAGAGGAGCATTACCTAATACTTCCACTACTTATCGCGTTTGTATAACTTACCATCTACAAGTCACTTGCACTTACAAACAGACCCCTGATCCACCGGTAGAGCTCCAGGAGTCACCCGGTTGAAATATAAGAAGTGTCATTTCTGAGTGACCAAATCCAAGGATGCTGCAACAGACATAGACTACTGATCCAGGTGTCGACACCGCCTACATTTTCAATTGCCATATCCTCTGTCTTTGATTGCATTATGTAGCTCGCATTCGCAGTGGTTATTTAATGATCGCGCTGGATGCTGGATTTGGGATGGAGGTAGGTGTGTTTTAAAGACCGTTGAAAGCAGTGGGAATACTTTCAATGCTGGATGCGGATCTTGATGTAACACGACATGTTGATTCTCTCTGCAAGGTTTCTTCTGGGTGCTGTTGTACAATGACTGCTTGTCATGGTGTTGCGGTTGGAGTATCTATTGACCATTGCTGTTTAATGGCCAGAGTGGAAGTCTAGAGTTGGGTGATATCCGCAATGAGAGAAATATTCTGCCAAGATGGGGGGGTGGAGTTGTTAATATAGAACATCATTGAGCGGAATCCCTCTCGCCAGTCAGTGAGAACACATGTCACTTAGCAGGGGGAAGCTGATAATTTACCACAGGTGTTCACTTTTGTTGTTTGTGACAGTTAGCAAGACTGCGAATGCTTGGCACAACTGAAGTTGTGTCAGAATGAGGGCGTTGGGAGGAATTGGCCGATTAAGTGTTTCAACGTTAAGAATGTTCGATTAATTTCCTCAGCATGCAAATTCAACAGCAGGCAAGGTTGAATCCTATTTGAATGTCCAGTGAGGGCATCGAAATCAATGGGAGGGGCAGTGTAGACTTTTCTAGACTCTAAATCACTATTACCAGTAACAATACTTGGTGAAGAGATTCCTTGAATACTGTTCAATTATGGGGTTTACTACCAACAGACTTCACCACGATAAAACTCAAATTTAATATTCACTGGTACAGCCATTTCTGTACGTTAATTCGCACATCTTCAAGGATGTTTCAGCCTTCCTGACGCGACTGTCATAGTATTGCACTCATTCTTGTTACAATTGTTCGAACCAACCAGTTTGTATAGGTTCAGCATGCCTGTGTAAATTCCGTTTTGGCAGTTCGAAATGTATCGCAAAACGAATAATGACATATTCCATGTCATATGTTATCATTTGCGTGGACCATTTCCACTGGTTGGCGTGTTGGTACCCATGTTGGATGGTTGCACCGTTGGGACATCCTGCGAACCACTCAGCTTATTCCAACATGCACATTGTCTGAGATATAAAATTGGTGTATGATGCAAACGCAATGTCTACAGTTGTAAAACTTCTTCACCACAGGTACAAAATTTCATCCTAAGAAATCTCGTTCGTAATTAGTCTGGTGGTTGTGCAAGATGATGGCCAGGCGTTTTTGTGTTCGTTATTTAATAAAAAGAAGAACATGAATCAAAATTATTGTATCTGCCAAGTTAAACGAAGGAATGGCAGAAACTCGAGAATATATATGCCTTCTTCCCACCATCACCTCCTTTCCCTTTTCCTCCCATATTAAACACACCGGCAGCATTGGGAACTATCTTGGGATCACTTGAATAGAACAAAGTAACGCCTCTCATTCCAAAACACACTGAATAACCTTTCCGACTTTGTTCATTACCACCGGGCTACCTCCCACTACATTTGACTGTAACATCATGGTAACACCCTGGATTTGGATTCATTTTCATCTCACATCGATTGTACCAATGTTTATCCGCAATGGGAAGGGGACGGCAACTGGTGGGGCAACGATCCCATAATCGGTTATTAATCGATGTCTGTTGTTAGATCAGAGCAGTTTAATGGGATTCATCTCAGAACACATCTGTGGACTGATACGGATATTCAACATTTTGGGTATCAAGGATCAGAAGGCCAGGGACCTATTTTATGGTATTATCTTTTTTGATCAGATCACAACTCGTTACATTGCGCAATTCCAGCTAAAGTATTCATATGGCAGGAGAAGGTATTCGCCGTGTCAGGAGTGGAGGGTGATCTTCTTCTGATATATACGGCTAATATTCATCACCCATGATCAATGAACAATTGTAGGTGATTAATGCCTGGAGGTGATTAAACAAGTCAATTACTCCAACCTGCAGAGAACCTGCTTGGGGAAGATTGAACACACCGGCAAGTTTTTCCTTTGGTATGGTAGAGATGATTTCAGGGCAAAGATTGAGCCGCAAAGCTGCCGGCAGAACAATTGATGCGACTTCCTAGTTGTTAGGCCATTCTATAGGTATCAGATCATTCCTAATGATGATGTTGATGAGAAATGGGCGGATCCTGGAGCACCAAGCAGTTGAAGGAGCTGTTCATGTGATGGCAATGACAATGACAATGGCGAAAGTGAGGAGGACATACAGGGCGGTGAGAAATGGATCGGGAATGGGAAGAGAGCGAAGGATGGGAAGGGGAAAGGGAAAGCTACTGAGGACATCAAGGTCATCGGGAAAGCAAGGGAGAAAGGGTAGGGGAAAGGAGAGGCAACCGAGGAAGGGAAGTGGAACGGGAAAGGGTAGGAGTATGGGAAATGGAAAGATATTGTTAAACAAACCCCAGGGGGTGAAAGCTTGCAGAGGGTGGGAAGGCTACAAGGAGCAAGGGGAATGGGGAGGCTAGGAGACCCATCAGAGAAGATATCTCTCATGCTGTTACTTTGCAGTTGCAGAAGGAAATGAATGAGGCAGACTCGGACACAGAGGGCTACCTAGAGCAGGTGATTTAGAGCGGGAAGCATCACCTGCCCTGTCGATTTTCCCCGATGATGATACCGACCCTACCAAGGAGTTGGACTTTGATTGTGGCTCAGAAAATGATTCTGATGTAGATATGTCCAGTTGGGATGATGTAAACGAACCGTACGGTATTGATTTAGACATCGATGTGGACATGGAAAGGCACAGTAACTATGTAGCGGAGAAAAATTAAGAGGAGGAAAATAAGGGGGAGAAGGATGAGGAGCAGGAAGAAGAGGGGCAGGAGGATGAGGACGAGGATGATGATGAGGATGAGGATGATGGCAAACAACCTGGGAGAATTGACCAGGGAGAAATGGTAAATACTTCAGCGGCCATGTAGATCCTATGGTAAACAATCAGCCAATCGTGCAACCGAAGCAAATCCAGGGGACGGGCAAGCATACCCGATCTCCACAACCTCTGGCGCCTGGCCCACGGATACAAACCCTGGACCCTCTTGTACTACCACAAACTCTGGACACACATCCCCTCAGTCGGCTTCAGTTTTTGGGTCATGTAAAGCTGCAAATACTACACCCTGCTGTGCCAACTCTTCAGCAATATGTGGCAGCCGGAAATATGTCTGATGTCATTGTGGATCAGTGTCTATTCAGCGAATCGGCATGTGGCGAAAGTGTCCCTGATGTCACTCTTCCTGATGACCCTCTCCCTGAGCCGCGGGTAGATAGTTCAGTAGGCAAGGAGTGAACCAGTTGAGGCGATGCAGAGGAGGCGATTGTTGTTGAGTTCGGGTTAGGGTCGGGTTGCTGTCTTGTGGAATTCTTTTGCTGAGATCTATTCATCTCAGGCACTGATTAAGGCACATGTGGAGGTATTGTGTTTGCATAGGATGTTTTGATGTTTTTGTTGTTTGGGTTAACGGTTGGGTTGTCGGGTTGTTGGTTTCCGTTGTTCTATTCTATTTATCCTAGGCAGTGATTATTACAAAATAACATGCACACCTGACTGCTCAGGCCAGACACCAACTTTTATCACATTATACCGTTTCTACTTGACTACTTGCGTGAGGTGGTTAATGCCAGTGAAGACCCAGTTCTGTTGCCCAGAATGTTCATGCCGGACAAAGTACCACAGACAGCTGGCAACATAAACATATCAAATACCACAATCCTGAACATCTTCAAGTTGCACACCACAAAAAATCTGACTATTCGTAGCACAGCCTGACGTTTTTAACACGCTGTGCATTGCCAATGCATCGCTAACCAAGATTCAGTCAATGACATAGACGTGTTTACCACCCTTGTATATTTTGAAAATATCTGAGACTCACAGTCTCAACCACCGCCACCTCCTCGGCCCCGGATGGAAACATACCCCGCCGCTGGAGATCCACTAAGACATTATATTGCTGTCCCAGGGGACCATGACACTTAGGTTGCCTTGAGACAAACCTACAAAATGATCCTTACTACCCATTTGCGATACGTGAAAAATAGATATATCCCCAGTGCGGAACCAAAATGATAGACATGAGCACAAACTATGACAATGTGCTGAAGGAAGAAAACACTGCGATGCATTTCCCAAGAAAGAAAAACATGGATGGCGTCCAGAAGATCGTGGCTAGCATGGCACATTATCAGGCTATCAGAGAGTGGAAACTATATACTCACAAGGATATGGAATGGAATGACAAGCAACAACACCCTATCAAATACTGAAGTCGAGACATTATCAAGAGATTGAGATGGTTGAGGCAGCAAACAACCCATGCCGAGCTTCTCATTGACACATTTCAACGTTACTTTGACAGCAATACGCCTGCAAAATGCGCATTTCCAAAATCTACACCACGGACTTCTGGTGGGAGACGCAGGTAAGAAGAGATACCTGAGGATAAAGACCTGAAAATCACTGTTACATCGATGCTCAGAATGGGAGATAAACTGGTTCCCTTGACCTTAATGTCTGGCAGAGCACACCTTTTGAATTCTGCAGGTGACAAGAAAGAGTGTCCGGTATATATCACAATTAGTGATCTATCTTCGAAAATCCCCAAGACGCCCTCAATCCACAGAGTTGTAATGGTCACTCTTCTTCCAATTCACATCAAGAACTGCAATAATCATCAGAAGCAGCTGGATGAGTTGCGGCAAACAAACCAAGAGGTGCTGCATGAGGTACTCCTTTGGGTACTGCACCCTCTCACCTTTAAACACAATCCCAGTGCAGAGAGAGAGTATTTAGAATGTTCTTTCTGCATATCGCAACTTCAGGCATTGCACACAATATTCAGCTGAATATCTTGCACATTGCCCTGAGTATAGCGACCAAAATCATCTTGAGCGGCATATCCGTTTTTGGGACGTGTGTCCAAAGATCGAACTTGGAGATTATGTCCGTCCTGACAACAAACACCCCTGGCAAGATCACAAAGAATTTAGAATGATAAGTGTGGCCAACACCAACACAGCTGATGCCGAACTCTCGTCGTACCATGTTCCCTCAGGATTCAGAGGGTTTCAACATGTTGTCTCTATTGTGGCCGACCTCTTGATATCTGACCTCCTCCATACAATACAGATTGGCATGCTTGACCACCCCCAGAAGTCTATTTTCCACTTCATGAAGATGCAGGAACGGTCCGATAAGTACAGTGCAATCCGGTTATCTATGCCTGCTTATCACGAATTCACACCAACAAATAAGTCATATGATATAGTCTCTGAATTCAATGGGTAGGAGATGAAGCAAATGAGCTGGTACCTGCTTGAAGTTGTAACCCAAACTCTACAAGGTGGATGCCGAGCTCAGCATCCCATAGTCAATTGTATAATTGAGTGCACACAGGTATTGATAGAATTCCATATTTATACCTCATATAAATCTCAATGAGGCAACATTCAGCTACATCGAGAAAACCTTGTGTTGTATTGACACTTTCAATGTTTTCATACTGAGGTGAGACAGCATATAGGGGAAGGCCAAATCTAATGACCTGAGAAAAGAACTGGTGAAGATGCGAAATGTAGACACAAAAACAAATACAGAATCTTGGACGCTGTGAATGGAGCGGCACGTAAAGAATGGCTGATGGGAATATATCAGCCATTTGATCGAGGTTGACATGGTATTAGATGCCAACTTCAACTTTCGGAAGATACACTTGATATCTCATTGGGTTGACCAAATTCGTCATTACGGAGCATTGCAACACTATACTTCCGAGAGACATGAACAAGCACATACAACTAACGTCAACTACAGTAGGAATGCCCGAACCACAATCTCTACTACCAGCCGCAAGTAATTACCTTTCAGCATCTCATTCTTTTCTTACAAAGCAGATAGCTGGGAAAACAGCACTGCCGCTTTCAAAGTCCTATCTTCCGGTGTTGATCTGGCTACCCCCCTGAGCTCCCGATCATATTCGACGCCAGAATTTATGGGACCGCAAAACCGCCGTAATGGAAAATACCCTGACCCTATGATTCAAGACTGTAGAGCATTACTCCGCAATACGCAGGACACAATGCACTGCGTGACAATATGCAATCCCACAGATTAGTATGTCAAGCATAACAGTCGTAACAGGATGAATTTATGTGTTAAAAATCTTTATTGAATGGAGGTCAGTATTTATCATGATATTAAGGATCAAGTTGAGGTATTAGGGAGCAAACACTTAGATCAGAATTGTCAATGAACTGGAAGCCAGAGCTGGTGCGGTGGGGAGAGAAAAATGGACTGAGTATGGGTAAAGGAATGGTTAGGAAGGGGTTGTGGCACGCTCAATGGTTGTCTCCGGTCACAACTGCAAAGACTAGTCAACATCAAGCACCTGAATGTGAACGGAGCTTTTGTCGTGTAACGGTTAGCCCTGGTGCTCAGCCCAATATCAGAAAACACAGGTAACTTAGATCCTGCATCACAATTTGTACAATTAAGGAAAGCATCTGCAGCCATTGCTTAGCAAGTTTTCAGCGTGAACAATATCATCAGCTGCACGGATCAAATTCGAGAGATAGCTACTAGTAGTAAGACAGGTGTCAGAGGAAACACACGATAGGTGGTCAATAACAACATAGATCTCGCGACTTGGAATGATGTGTATAGTTAGCAACCAGAGACTTGCATTATGCGCGCAGGAACAAGAAATTTGAGGGGAGTCTTTCACAGCTGCACCCATTGCATTGAAATCTCTGATCGAAGTGCGTACGTAATGAATCCATTCCGACTCATGGTAACAGTTGGCCACAATGTCAGAGTGTTTGTTAAAATAGGCGATTGATAGAGCGAGAAGATATGGTGAAACTACGATTGGAGGGTGATATGCAATGCGATATATGATATTGATACCAGGCGTGCAGTTAGGCTGTGCTGGGATGTTCTGACCGCTCTGACAGAGCATCTTTACTCTGACAGACCCATTCCTCCCAGAGGGAAAATTCTTTTGCGGAGGCAGAATAACGAAGGTATCTTGCAGACATACCTTCCAAGAACATCTGTCCCAATTGGTGCTACTTGATCATAGGTGTCATTGTGATAAATGTGAACTTCGCAGCAAAAGCAATTAAAGTACATATTGTATAAACTTCCCATGAGAAGTCCTTTTGGCCGCCAGCGATATTCCAGTATCCATGTCTATTCACATGCACACCCTTGGCCTCGTTAGCAATTGTATCTTTTAAATTTACATAAAATCATATATGCACTCATACCCAGATGTACTTGAGTTTACAACCAGATAGAAAACAACAGAATAAGATTGAAAATCTGAAATCATAAGAAGTACAATAAACAACTACATTGAGAAAAGAAACACTGAAAAGCAAATACATTGTTTGGGAAAGAACGCCTCATGAAGTTGCCAAAGAAGAAATTGAGAACAAGAAGAGCTATATAAAAATCAAACTACAAATATCAAAAGTAGGTTAAACAATATCAACATTGCGATCTTCATTAACTGATGTAATATTTGGTGCACTGGCTGGCAGGAAGAGTTCTCAACGATACGAGAGAAATAAAGAAAATACTTGTTCACAAACCAGCATACCAATAGTTTTTCAATATTCTTTCTGCCAGGCCGATAGATTGTAATCATTGTTAATCACCCAAGGATGAGAACGATGCATGTGTGGCTGTGATGGTGGTACCTTGGGCGATTGGCCTTGTAGGCGAACCTGTCTTGCAGCCGCACTTGGCCCCATAGGTTAACTTGGAAGCCAAGCTCATTTAAGCACCCTCTATATAAAGTCACCAGACAAAGTGATTTTACACGTTAGTGATCATGTTACTAATTCATCTTACTTACAATTGATATTATCTATTTCACATATTGTGTTTGTGACTGTACCCAAACATATCCTCTGAAATGAGGACAAAGACCTTACCATTGCCGGACTGAGTGGATTCCTGGAAATCTGAGGTTAATTCTAGTGTAACACCTTACCATGGTAATGATTCCAGTGGAAATGGGAGGTTGGCTCAGTATTACATATTTTGCCGGGCCTTGATTGAGTAACATACTTAAGAGATGCAGACACATTTCCTCATTTACTATATCATATCAGGCCATCTGCAATTTCTTAAGCTAATTGAGTTGTTGTAACAGCTGTCATAAAACCAGAGGTGGAGTTGTCATGAATGTAACATATTAGTTGGCTGTCTTTGGAATCATATTTGGTTGTTTATGTTGTACTGTCTGATTTCAGAGGTCTTGTGATATCACCCTATTAGGTATCTTCAATTGCATTTGTCACTTTCATTTAGATATGTACTAGCTTTATACACATATTAAATACCAAGAACTCTGTAGTGCGGATATTCTTCATAATTTCTTTAGAGACATATTAAGGATGAACTTTTGAGATTCCCGACAATCAGCCAATAGGTTCCTTATATTCGATCTCATGATTGGTATCTCCTGATGGTCCATCTGCATTGTTATTGATCGCATCCATGTTGTTAATTCTAAATGTTTCAGCCCTGGCCGTCCCTGACATCCGAGTGTGTTGCCATGAGAGCACTGTAAAGTGTTGATATATTTGAGGTTGATCAGGTCATAATGCACTCTATTCTGGTTAGTTGTTTATCAGTGATAGGGATGCTAGTAGTATCATGCTACTTCTCTATGGTCACAATGATAACGAGAAATTCAAAGTCTTTTCAATTGAAGTTCTTCTTGCCCAGAGAACACATTCCTGTATTCAAATTCAATAGTAAGGGGTTGTGGAACATATTATTTAATTTCAGGAAGTGTTCAATCCCCCAGCAACTTGCGACTATCCAAAATAATGATCAGATTTATTTTGATTAAAATCTCAAATTATCAGTTTCTCCAAAAAGCCATTTTACATTTTGTAGGACATAACACGCTCATCTTCCTACAACTTGCATTTTAGTTTTGCAGTTTCTCTCCCCAGCAACTCAAAAATAGGTATCATTCAATTTGGAAATATCATAATGAGTGTCTGATGGAGGTTAGCAAATCTAAGTAGAACCTGATCCATCAACACAGACGTGTCATTCTGACAATGTTTAATTCTGATAATCAGAGCTGTTTACAAGAGTACCTGCTTTTCAAAAGCAGACAAAGCACAGGAAGCCAACCTGCAATAATGTAAATTAATCCTTCTCATCGTTGCAATACAGGTTAAAATATAGTGGCCACTGAAGCACTTTCTGGATTGGCTGTTTGTGCTCCCTCTGGTTGTTTCAAGTGAACAAGGATATCATTGAGGAAATAAACAACATGGTAGTCGGCCATTAGTGGAACGCAATCATGGGTGTATGCCTAGTCTGTGGCAGGTACATTTGGGAGTCTGAATGGCATGACAGTGACCTTCTTAAATTCGGAAAACTTTTTGGACATGTTACCTTCTTTCATGTGTATATTGTAAAGAGGTCTGTATAGGTGAAACATTATATATAGCCTGGTGATCCATACCCAGTCAAGCATCACTGTGATTGATGGATGGCAAATAAGGTGCTTAATTCCGCCTGCAATTAGATCTCGGTAGTGCAGTCAGAGTTGAAAGCCACTGCATAGGATTTCGTTCCAATATGAATTTGTGTGACCTCTATTGAAAATGACCACTTGATCAAAGGATTGGCTTGGTGTGATCCAATCTTGGCTTTTGAAATTTTTAACTCTACCTCCAACAAATTCAACAACCTCCTATACAGCACTTTGTCCACCGGATATAGCTAAATCATATGTTCAATGGGTGTTTGTGGAATGAGGAGCTAGATGAATACAGCCATTTATTCTTGGTATTTGGTGGGAATATACCTGCAGTCATCTGTACAACACTTCTATCAACATTTCCAAAACTCATGATACACTCAAACATTGTTACGTTCCGTTGTTGTTAATGCCAATTGACTGATGACACTGCTCGGGTATAGGGCCGGAGGTAGTGAAGGTCATTCAAGGGCATGGATAAGGCCTTCTCGCGCATTATACACTTTGCACGGGCAACCATGCCGACTTGAAATCTGCAACAAATCAAGATGCTTCGCTCCATATATGACCACTCCATGATGTCACTGATATGGTATATATCTTTCATGCTGCGCTTTCTCATATCTACGCTGTCTTGTCTCTTCTATGTACTTTACACAATTCAATACAATTGTTCTTTTGCTCTGGTTTGCTCTAATCAGGTATAAGACTGGCACATCCTGATTGAAGTTAAATCGACATTAATTATTTGTTATAGAGTGTCTATAGTTCTTTTACAGCATTATTGCCATACCCTGTTACAACTTTACCCTATGCCCTGACCTCTGATTTGGGAAAATTTGTTCACCGCCATCCACTTCCCCCTGAATAAGACTGTATGCCCAGATCATAGAGAATGTACTACCTGAGACAATTTAAAGTGTTCAATCGAGGTTGGATCACTTATGAGATTGTAATGATGGCCAATTATCTTGCTTGCATCCATACTTTTGCCAAATGTAAGCGGCCAGATTGGCTGAACATATTGACTTGTACATCCGAGTGTTCTAGTACTCCATATGCAGGTGCAATTGCACCACAGCGATAATATTACATAGGCACTACAGTATTCTATTCATACATCCAATTTTGCAAGTGTATATACACTTATTCGCCTGTACGACGGTGTGCATGGCTGTACGAGTCTACAGATATGAACAACAGCAATGCCAAGTGACTATTGATAATGTATATCAAAACAGGCCCTCCTATCAATGAACTGATCTACCAAGTAACCCATCGCAAAATGGGATACAATCTTGACAGATTTCAAGGGAACATAATAATAGATAGCATGAATGAACAATATCTGTGATCCTCAAACTCGCACAATATTCAACTATATCTAACTTAATAACGGTTTATAACAGGATCATTCAAGTCCTTGCCACCTGCGATATACCCTTTGATCATTAGTGCCTTACAGATGATATTATACCTACCACCAATTGCTGGATAGTTGAATTTCCAGTTATCCCTGACATTCATTGGCAGGGCTAAAACGATTAATATATGTAATTCGTAACTACTTGGTATTGTGGTCCGTTATCGGTCAAACTTAATCCTGGAACTTCATCCACCCTGTTTATTAAGGGATGATGGTAGATACACAAACGAATCCAATTTAGAATTATGAACTAGAAAACCCAGAACCTGAATAACATGTCAAATAATTAGCGTAAATATTGTGAATAGGTCCCTCACATCTCAGAGTGCCGCAATAGAGATATGTAAGACATTAACTTATGAAGATAGAATATGAAGAGTCCACAATGTAATAATACATTGCACCCTAACTAAAATACTCGCACTGAGGTCAACCTCCTCATGACCACTGAGGTGATGGTCATATCAAAGTTCTTCACCTTATCGTTATCCTCAGATCATTCCATTATTGTCTGTGAAAACACAATCATTCAACTGGCAATTGTCGACTATTTGAGTTGTTCAATATGATGGCCCAAGACAAACATTATATTTAAAAGGCAATGAATCACATTACCAATGCCGATGGTTCAGCAATCAATACGATCTTGGGATATCTTTGCCAGGTTCATTTCGTCTTTTAAGTGCACTTGGCTCGCAGGCGAAGTTGAACATGCAAGTGCATATGGCAGCCATAGCCTGGTGAGTGACCTTCATATCTAGTCACCTCGCGAAGTGCATTGGGCATGCTAGCGATTACCTAATATTCATTACCTTACAATTGCAATCTTTATCACTTACTGCCGTATGCAACTATATCAACCAATATCAATCTATACAAGTAAGTATGTTCTTAAACAATAATCGCTCTTGTGTCACCAGATACATTTCCTTAACTAGTGTTGGCCACAAAACAGATCGGTTGGTCTCAGATCGAACCAGGGCGGAGTTCGACATGGATTGGATCTGAGATTTGAATGAAGTTCCGAGGTTTGTCCGAACCGGTGTGCGAACCTTCTATCTTCGAACGACAATTGGCATGCGAGTTCTTGTCCGATCCGCTCGATTGCTAGCGCATCTTGTAGCGGGAGACGATAGCTACAGGATGCACCACAAATCGAGCGGATCGGACAAGAACTCGCATACTTATTTTTGTTCGTGGTTGTAGGTCGAAATGGTGGGGTTTGAGGCGAAAGGCTTGGCAAGGATCCGGTTCGCATGGACCAAATCGGTTCATCAGTGGTACCAACCCCAGGCGGTTCGTTGCCAACCCCATCCCAAACGTTATTAGGTGATGACCTCTTCTGACGTGTCAAACCTACACCAAGATCAATCGTTAGACGGTTGATACAAGATAAGAAATCATCCAAATGAGTTGATTGAAGGTAGTAGGGACAATTTCGAGCTCATTTAAATGTCTATCGGTCTCAAAGAGACCTGTCCCCTTCCATTATAGGCACTCCTGAGAACTCTAAAACTCGGTTCTTGACTTAGAACAAGTATCATCACTAGATTGATGAATCAGGATACGTATACCTATAAGTCGACTGCCGCAAAAATAATTGTTAAGTCAATGGGCGCCCAGTGTGAATTCGCTTACTGCATATGACGAATTCGAGAGCGTAGCAACATCTCACTTTCGAGACCTACCAGCTGCGAAACGTCAAAAGTCTTCCCATATCTTGTCAATGGACAGGTGCAGAGACAATTCCGAGGTGTTTCAAAGGTCAATTGATTCTAAGGGTCGCATCACCGACCGCGATCTTTATACAGACGGTTTGGGAATCAATTGATACCCAAAAACGCGTCACCGGAACTTTTGGCCATAGATGAGAAGACCTGGAACCAGGCCCAACGGTATCCATCCCATAAGAAAGGACAATCGAGACGAGTCAAACCTAACCGAGCATGAAGTACTTGTGGACACTCATAAACGTTGCTCTGACATACCGATCAATTGGTTCTTTGATTCCTCTTTTCCAACATGTCACTACTTGGAACCTATAAAGATTATTTTCGCTGGGGTGATATATTGACAAAAGATAAGTATTCCTTCTGTTGGGGTTGATTGATGTGAGCAGAGGCAATGCCAAGACAATTCCGAGGTTTTTTCTTTTTTGTTTTAATCATACTGTATTCACTCTATTTAGAGCATGACAGACCCCTAATCCACGCCGACTCCGGACAAGCCGGTTAGATGGTGACCCTCCGCTCCTGCTACCCATCGTCCCCTTCTGACAAAGGAAAGTGAAAAGATTGGTAAGGACAAAAGAAAGGAAACGGAAAGAAAGACCCTCGAACCACCTATTTTCACTCATCTCACTCCTCCGCTTACTTATTACGCGGCTGCCGCTTTGACCAATTAAGTTGCTTGCATCCAGCCAAGCCGCCAAGAAATGAACTGAATAAAAGTGACTGTTTTTGTTTTTCGGCCACTCACTTGGGTGGGAACTTTCCAACGTCAGTAGCTGCCAGGAATTCCATCACTGCTTAGACGCACTTCTCCATGGGAAACAGCTCAGTGACCTTCACCTGTCGGAATCTGCCTGCTTTCCAGTCTGTCGCCATCCCCACCTCTTTCCAGAGCACTTTCTGCTGGTCATTCCACTGGCTGCAGTTGCTGAATAGATGTTCTCGCATCTGCACTACTCTACCTCAGATTCCTCCTTCACACCACCAGCATTTGTCGTTGTCACGGTGCCCAACCGTTTTAAGTACTTGCCCACTGGAGCATGCCCGCTCTTCAATTGATAGAACCTTGTAGCTAACGACTTCACACTTGTGATCGGGATAGTTCTC
>MU122491.1:7778-24421 GCA_014904905.1 Wilcoxina mikolae CBS 423.85 | reverse complement strand
TCTCTGGCTTTGTCAGGGATCGTGGTAGGGTTGTGAGCTTGATATGATTGTTGTTCATCTCAATATCTTCTTTCAACAATTTCATTCCGGTTTCACACTCGGGAAACATATTAATGTCGATGGAATGAACTATCATTCGGATCCAGGTTTCTTGTTTTTTGAGACTCTGGACGTTTGTATCAACTGAGCGAACCGTTCCTTCAATAGCAGCTTTGTGAGCTAGTACCAATTCAACAGGGCACGCATCAGCAGTAAGGAGGACCAGGTTGTGTTTGTGGTTTGTGGAAACATGGCCAATATTGGCCAAGGGGTCGGCCTGGCATCTGCGGAGGATGGTATTGATTGCAAGTTTCAGTTGGGTGAGGTTGGCAGTGACTGGTTGATCACTATGTCGGGCAATTACCAGTGTGCGTTGTTTTTTGGTAAGTGGGCCGGGGTTAAGGGTGCGTCCATTCTTGTCTTTCGGGGGGTCTTTCTTTTCGCAGGCGGATGCAATTGCTGACCATATTGTGGGCTTAGGGGAAGTCCCTTCCGGAACTGCTGGTGTTAGTAGGTCTGGGAGTGCTGGTGGTGCATTATTCTGTGAGGCTTGAATTTGTACAAGATATTCGACTTGTTGTCCAAGAGTGGCTATAGTATTGAGGGCAATTTCATGTTTGGGTTCGATTATGGCCAAGCGAGTTGCCAATTTTCGGTTTTGGGTAGTAAGACGTTTGTTGATTTTAAGAATATTCTTGTGAAGTGGTTCAAGGATGGCTTTGAATACCTTATGAATTCGGTCTTCATCATCATCGTTTGGATCCAATAGGTTGGTAACAGGGTCTTGATAATCTTCATCTTCCGAATCATCATCATCTTCAGATCTTTGGTCATCAATCTCATCATTCTCTAGGGCATCTCCAAGATTCAGATCTGCATCTCCAGGGTTTCCGATATTGTCAGAATTGGTTGATTGTTGAGGTGGGGATGATGGTTGGGGTGGTGCAGAGGATGTTCTGTTATGAGCTGTACCAATGGCCTTACGAGTGCTCAAACGTGCATGAGTAATATTGAGTTGTGGATATGGTGAGCTCGACTGCAGTCTGCGTGAGCTGCCGTATTTGCCGTTTCGTCCTCGTTTGGATATGTAGCCCGTATGGACTGTACTTGATTCCGCTGGGGCATCCATTGCGGAGAGTGGGTCTGAACTTGGATTTGGATAAAGATGCATTCCATACGTACTGAAAGCACCAGGTGGAGGTGGGGGTGGCATAGGATCTGACATGATTGTCTTATCAGGGTTCACTGTATTCTAAATATGTTACAGTTATTGTAATTTTCTAAGTATTTGAATTTGGTAAAAATCCGATGTGTGAATGTTGTTATATGTGGCCTCGGTACCACCTGTACCCAGAGGGGGTTCGAGCTTCACCTCCTTTGTCCTAGCAAGGTGTTGGAGCCTTGTACTAGAGCCTTAGCTTCCTTACATCAGATACAGAGACATCCAATAATGGGGCTGTATAACCATTGCAAGAAAGGAAGTGCAACTTAACTCTGGAGGATTCACCCAAAGACTCTGGTGGTCAATGGCGGCAAAGTAGCCGGACGTCGACGCCTATACCCTGGTAGGTCTGCTGGGCCCCGGTGGCCAATAGGTATAAATGGTGGGTAGGTGAGGCAAGGGGGGTAGGTGAAAAGTGCGAAAATTCGAAAAACGGGCATTGCCAACTCAATTCCTGTCAGAATAAGCTGAGACTTCGGCAGGGTAGACGTGGAAGTGTATCGAAATGATTGATTCAAGGGCGCGTAGAACGGATCAAAGCTCATGGAAAATCGATGAGATTCAAAATCGTGTTTTTGGCTTCGAGAAATTTTGGTCCAGACAGTCTGGGACTTGTAGGGAGGTGTGGAAGGTTCGTTCTATGGGCTTTAGAGGCCACTGAATCGAATGCCGTTGTTCGTATGTGAATCGGAGTTGCATCTGGTGAGATAGAGGGGGGGGATGTGTGTAAAAGCGACTTTTGGATGAATTTGTGTAACTATTGCAAATCTTGAGCTTTTGGTCTGAAATTCAAGCGTGGACCTCGTTTATATGTAGACACAATGCTCCCAAAGTATGAAGTCAATTGGAGAAGAATTGGTTGTTGAATAATCGGTGGGGTCCCTTTTGCAGGGGGGGGAAAAAGGGGGGTAAAGGGTTCAGCTTTCCACCCAACAACAATAAAGGTCCTATGAGAGAGATGCCTTATCGTAGGGGGGGTAATCAGGGGTAAGAAATCGATTCGCAGTGTCCGTTTGTCCATAGCTAATGTGGTTGTTGACTTATTTTCGAAAAACGGTTTTGCTGGTGTGGTTGTCGCTGGGTTGCCATCGATGAGCTGATAAAGCTTCAGGGGGCAAATACGAACTTCATATCTGCATGTACTCTGTACACTAAAATCGATGAAATGACCTATGCACTTGGAATTGACTCATGGAAATCCGGTAAAGTCAGTTATACAGGTCCTGTCAATTCAGAAGCACTATGCAACGATGAGAAGATGCATTTTGACTATCGAGACCCTATTGACTGTATCGAATTTCTACTCCAACAATTTGCATTTAAAGAGCATATGGTATATATACCGATTAAGAATTATAATGAATTGAGGGAGAGAGTATATTCTGAAGTTCACACATGCGATTGGTGGTGGAATGAGCAGGTAAGAGTTTTTATTTCGTCGACGCATTGTCATAATTAAATGTTCTTCATAGTTGAAAAAGCCTGTCAGCTCCACTATTGTTCCGATCTTTTGCAGCTCTGATCAAACGCATTTGACCAACTATTCTGGCAATAAAAAGGAAGAGCCAATCTACCTCAGTCTTGGAAACATTAATTCGATGATTCGATCAAAGCCCTCGAGCCTTACCAGTGTTGTCATTGCCCTGCTTGCCGTACCTCCGAAGCATCATCACCGTGGTCATGGAAAAACAGCCGCCATCAAAGAGCAATAAGAATACAATCGGGAAATGTTTAGACAGGTTTTTGAGATTATTTTTCGTCCTCTCGACGCTGTTTTCGAGAAAGAAAAATCCATGCTCTGTGCTGACGGAAAAATGCGATAATGCCTTCCAATCATCTGTGCTTGGACGGCCGATTACTTTGAAAATATTCATGTCCATCCAATTAAACAGCAAGGTTGTCCGGTGTGTGAAGCTCTGAAATCGTCATTTGGAGAGGGCAATCAATCTACCTGGCCACGCCGTGATTATCGACTATGTTTCCGAAAGATGATTCAAGCCCCACGATTCGATAATCAAGACCAAAACCATGCATGTGATTATCTCATGGAAACAGGCGTAGCGATGACCGAAGGCGTCTTTTGGAATATGAAATGCATTTCTTTGCATACATTGATCGTTCCTGATATTTTTCACACTATGTATCTTGGTATTCTGAAGCATTTGATGGAGTAGATAGTGTCATTTTGAAGTTTTACAAACGAATTGACCGATTCAATCATCTTTGGGCAATAATGCCTCATTATCCAGGATTTGCACGATTCAATAAGCCCTACACAGCCGTAATACAATAGAGTGGCAAAGAGATGAAAGCATTAGGCCGTGTTATTGTTCCCATTGTCGCAATGACACTTTTCGATCCTTCTTCGGAGCAGCAAGGTCTATTCAAATCCGTCATTCTCTGTGTCAAAAATCTCATCTACTTTCACCTCATGACTCAGTATCACAACCATACCGATACGACAATCAAATATATGGAAGACTAACTCACTGAATTTCATCATCTCAAAGATGTCTTTAGTCGTTTTCGTGTCAAAAGGTCAACCAAGAAGATTGCCGAAGCTCTGCGAAAGCAGCTCGCCATTGATATGCAACATGAGTGCGAGAATGATTCTTCATAGTCACGTCTTTCCGCAGCGGCAAAACGTTATCGCATCGACGAGGACAAAATTCAAATTGATTCAGAAATAACATCACACTTGAGTGATGAGTCTGACTTCAACTTTGTCAAGATGCATCTGTTGAACCACTTTTCAGATCACATATATTAGCTAGGACCATTATCAAATGTAAGCTCTGAACTACTGGAAAGGTCGATGATGAACTTGAAAGATTCGTACCAACAATCAAACCGTCATGAGCCATCTTTCCAGATTTTGTGCACGACAGTATGGAATGAGGTATTCCAATTTAAAGATCTAAATCTCAATGCCGAAAAATATCGTCATGAAAACCAAAATCTATTTTCCAAGTCTCCAGCAATTCGAATGATGAAAAATCACCGGCCAGGAATCAAGTCTCTAGCAGACCTCTCATTCTGGTGTGGAATGCCAAAAGGAGAACTTCAAAATCACATCGCATGGTGTTTCAAAAGATATGGTAACTACACCAGATATGTCGATAATGACGAAGAATTTCGTCATCTACAAAACGCAAAATACAGTCGTTTTGATTCCACAGCCATTCCAGTGACATCATTTCAAGGCGACAAGCAGACGATTCACATTGTACGATACACTGGAACCGAGCAATGGAGGAAGTATAAGCCTCCCCGAAGTGATACAGTTTTACTCTGGGATGGAACGCAGGAACAGTTCAAGTCGAATAGAGGACGAATTCCAGCGAGATTACGATGACTTTTCGTCATTGAGGATATGGAGTCAAATTAACGATCACTTTTGGCCCTTGTCACCACAATGGTTGCAGGCCCAATGCACGAGGTTCCGGGGATGGTGATTGTTGAGCAGTGAGATTAGACACCTACATTACCTTTGGAGGATAGTAGTTATCGTGGAAAACCCCTTTTTGGCGTTGGTTGGACGCATGTCATCCCTTTACACATGATTCAGTGTACAGCCCATATGCTTCCATTTTCTTCTGATTCAGATAATAGTTGATGGTTTTTAAATAATGCTATTGACTTAGATGCGTTCAATTTATTGTATCAGTAGATAGGACACTTGAAAGCGACGTTGCGTATATTGTATAAGTCGATCACTTTAATATGTGGAAGAAATTTGTATATTAGTAAATATTAGACATAGCAGTGTGAAATGTGCAGCTCTGATGACCAAATATGGCATCGCGTACAATAATATGTGATATTATCATGAGATCAGGATAAGTTGGAACTAAATCTTAAGCGAGAACCTTACAAATTGACAATGAGTGATGTTACATAAGTTGCCAACTTGGCGACAACTATTTGAAATGCTTGTAGTACGAATTTTGTATGGTGAGGGTGGCAGCATGGGGTCAAGTTTCAGTGACGCTTAGAACGTTCAGAACAGCATCGACCGTACCATACTGCCTAGGTAAGCAAATTAGTTTTTCCTGATAGACTTGATATAGCGGGGGCATAATTTGCGGAGAGTGAGTCTGAACTTGGATTTGGGTAAAAATGCATTCCGTATGTCCTGGAAGCACCATGTTGGGATGGGAGTGGCATAGGGTCTGACATGATTGTCTTGTCAGGGTTCACTGTATTCTAAATATGTTACAGTTATTGTAATTTTCTAAGCATTTTAAATTTGTAAAAATCCGACGTGTGAATGTTGTTATATGTGGCCTCGGTACCACCTGTACCCAGAGGGGGTTAGATCATCACCTCTTTTGTCCTAGCAAGGTGTTCAAGCCTTGTACTAGAGCCTTTGCTCCCTCACAGCAGATACAGAGATACGTAATAATGGGGCTGTAAAACCACTGTAAGAAAGGAAGTGCAACTTAACTCTGGAGGATTCACCCAAAGACTCTGGGGGTCAATGGCAGCAAAGTAGCCGGACGTGGTCGCCTACACCCTGGTAGGTCTGCTGGGCCCCCATGGCCAATAGTATGTAAAATGTCAAAATGCCAAAATGCGAAAATTCGAAAAAAGGGCATTGCCCAACTCAAATCCTGTCCGATTATACTGTACATTCGGCAAGATAGACCTGGAGGTGTATGGAGACCGTGATATCAAGAGCGTATGGAACGGATGAAAACTCGCATAGAAACGATGAGATTCGAAATCGTGTTTTTCGCTTCGAGAAATTTTGGCCCAGATAGTCTGGGGCTTGTAGCAAGGTGTGGATGGTTCGTTCTAAGGGATTAGAAGGCCGCTGAATCGATTGCCGTTGTCCGTTGGTGAATCAGAGTTGATTCCGCTGAGATAGAGGGGGGGATAAAGGTGAAAAAGCGACTTTTCGATGAAGTGGTGTAACTATTGCACATCTTGAGCTTTTGGTCTGACATGGAAGTGTGGGCCTCTATTATATGTAGACTCAATGCATCCAAAGTATAACGTCAATCGGAAAAGAATTGGTTGTTGAATTATCGGTGGGGTTCCTTTTGCAGGGGGGGGGGAAAGAGGGGGTTGGGGGGTAAAGGGTCCAGCTTTCCACCCAGCAACAATTAAGGTCCTATGAAAGAGATGCCCTATTGTAGGCGGGGTAATCAGAGTTAAGGAATCGATTCCCAGTGTCCATTTGTCAATAGCTGTTGTGGTTGTTGACTTATTTTCGAAAGACGATTTTGCTGGTATGGTTGTTGCTTGTTAAGTCGGTGAGGAAATGTCCTGTGAATACTGCATCTTGATTCGATACTATATCTAGTGGCATGCCATGGTACTTCCAAACGTTGTTGAGAAATAACCTTGCGACTGTAGAGGATTCCCATTTATCCGTAGAAATGAAGTGTGCCATTTTGGTAAATCTATCAACTACCACCATGCTATTCTTGTTACCATTAGACTTCGGTAGATCAGTAATAAAATCAACTGAGACATAAGTCCAACGTGATAATGGTAATTCAAGCGAGTGCAGTAGGACATGCTTAGCGTGTCGTGGTGCTTTAGTTCTTTGGCATGAATTGCACCTGCTGCAGTACTCCCATATGTTGTCCTCAAGTTTGAACCAATAAAAGTTCCTCGTGACAAGTTCCAAGGTACGTTCGTGACCGAAGTATCCGGCGATACGTGAGTTGTGTTCTTGGTGTAGCACCTCCTTTCGAAATCCCTCAGATACATATAACCGTCCTTTCCAACACAACATTTTGTCTTCATCAATACCAAACCTTCCATCAACATTTTGATCCTTCTCCTGTACCTTCTGTAGTATCTTCCGATTCTCTTCATCCTGACCAATCTCCTTTTGAAATCTTTTCTTCACCGATCCAACCAACTGATTTACCGAAAATCCTGCCAAAGAAATTTCTTTCCAATTATTGTTATCCAAATCCATCGCTCCAACCTCTAACCAATGTTTCGGTCCTAACAAGGTTGCCGATGTTGTATCCCCCTCTCTTTAGGCGAACTCCGGATGCCTTGATAACGTATTGGCTTTTCTATTAGCCACTACTTTTCGCTAAACAATCTTAAAATTGTATTCTTGCAATACTTCCACCCATCGAGCTTGTCTTCGATTGAGTTGTTGTGTTTCTTTGAAGTACTGGAGGTTCATGTGATCGGAAAAGACTGTTGTTGTATGTGTTGCTCCTTGGAGGTAACATCTCCATGTTTTAAACGAATATACGATGGCGAGTATTTTCTTGTGGTATATTTGGTAGTCGAGTTCGGCTGATGAAAACTTCTTTGATATGAATGCGACTGGATGTATCTTACCGTCATCGAACTTCTGCATTAAGAGTACTCCCATCGCAAAATCTAATGCATCCATTTCAACCATAGCTGGTCTATCGTCATCATAATGTCTTAGTATTGGGGTGTTTTCTGCTGCAAACAGAATACATATGTTGTAGTATGCTGCATGGGGTGTTTCGCCGAACTTAAAATTCTTTCCATCGCCTTGGCGAGTGTCTGTTATTGGTGCCATGATACCAGCGAATTCCTTGATGAATCGTCAATACAAATTCCATAGGCCCATAATAACTTGGACATCTTTCTGGGTTTTGGGCATAGGCTATTTCGTAATAGCTTCGCTTCAACTTGGTGCCATCTTAAGTCCTTCTCCGCTGACCAAGAATCGGAGAAATTCGATCTCCTGTTTGTCGAACTCATACTTATCGATCTCCACCAATAGGTTGTTGTTTTGTAGGACTTGGAGTATCTTGCCTACATATTTGTGGTGTTCTTTGGGAGTTCCCTTGGTGGCAATGAGAATGTCGTCGATGTAGACCACCGTAATATCATTTTGCCCTCCTAAAAATGGCTGTAGTATACTGTTCATCTATCGCTGAAAAGTGGCGGGGGCGTTTGTGAGTCCGAACGACATAACTGTGTACTCATATGACCCAAACCTTGTCCTAAAGGCCGTCTTCCACTCATGTCCCTTGGCTATGCGAATCAAATGATAATCGGATTTCATATCCAATTTCGTTACCCAGGTTGCTCCCTTTATTCGACTTTGTAATTCATCCATCACTGGCAGAACCGTTTTGTCTTTAATCGTCAAATCGTTAAGTCTTCGATAATCAACACAATGATGTAGGCCTCATCCATTCGGTTTAGGCACAAACAGGATTGGGGCTCTGGCTTGTCCCTTGGATTGTTGTATTTTTCCTTCTCTTATCATTTTGTTGATATATTCTTTCAGTAACTTTTCTTCTTCTCGAGACAGTTGATATATAGGTACCACCTTCACCTGATCGTCGGGTACTTTAAAGCGAATTTCGTGATCTTGTGGAATATGAAGAGGTAGCTTTTCAGCTTTGTGAGAATCAAACAGTAACATCCACTTATGATACTGCTCTGGTAATATTTCTGTCAATATGCTTGTTACTGCGAAGTATAAGGCCTCAATGTTGATAGCATCCTTTCATGTAGCGATGTGGTCATCGTAGGTAATCTCCCAATTTGTATGGAGATATGCATGATTGTAACATTTCTGTTCACATTCCGTGAAATGTAAACATCTGTACGTAGCGCCCTATACTTTGTGTTGTTTCAGATACCATGCAGGTATTAGAACATTATAGTCAGCATGCATTGGTACTACCTCAAATGTTTCGAGAGTGCGATGATTTCCAAAAGCTAAACCAAGAGGTATAGTATAAATATTAGGTAAACCAACTGACTTACCGCTAAAATCTTTTGCGTTAATATTCCTCTTTCCTATGATAACTGGTATCTTAAATACCTTGGCACACTGCGGTGATATGGTGAAAGACATTGATTCCAAATCCAGTATGTTTATTTATTTATTTATTTATTCATCATACAGCATGCAGCCTGCAGGCTATGGCCGGTGAAGTACAAACAAATAACCATGAACAAGCATAACAAATGAAACCGAACAAAGGAAAAAGGAAAAACCCCTAGCTAGGCAGCACCGCTCGGCAGCCTCCTGTCACCCATGCTCTAGTTACAAAGAAATTTTCAAAAACAATCATAGTGGTCTGTAACACACTTAGTACAATAGTGAGAAATTTGTCAGTTTCGTTCGGCCTGGCCCTACATATCATGTGGGCTCTCCCCCTGGAGTTTACCCTCCTCCACCCTTCCCCTGTCTTCTGTGCTCATTCTATCCCACCACCCCTTCCCCTTCGGATTCTTCCCCCTGCCTCTCATCGTCCTCTCCACTCACGCTATGATGTTCCTCCATATCATTGTTGACAGTTCCCTGACCCACAATCCGATTGTTACCCTGCTATAATGGCGGTGCCAGGTATACTTGGCTGCCGAGGCCGGGTATCCGCCCTTCATATATAATCACCTTGCAAAGTACTTTTGGCACGCTAGCGATTATCTTACCTATATACTGAACAATTGATCTATATTGCTTTTTCCTGTTTGCAACCGTATCTACACATATCCACCCATTCGAGGCCGTACGAGGACATACGTCCTTATACTATAATCGCTTTTCAGTCACCAGATACGTTTCGCTCATGGGATTTCGTGATTTCTTGACTTTTTTGACGCGTCAGACCTACACCGAGAATTATCGTTAGATTGTCGATATAAGATAAGTAATCATCCAATTGAGTTGATTGACAGTAGTAGGGATGATTCCGAGATTATTTAGATACCAATCAGTCCTGAGAGATGCGTCACCTGCCATGATAGGTACTCCTGAAAACTTGAAAGCCCTATTCTCGACCTACAACGAGTATCATCACTAGATTGATGAAATCAGGATATGTATACCCTTAAATCGAGTTAATTGACTGTAGCAGAGACGATTTGGGGTTCAATCGATCCCGAGAAACACGTCACCGGCCCTTATGGCCACTGCGGAGAAGACCTCGAAACACATTTAATTGGAGCCATTGCATACGAACGGAAGTTCATGATGAATCAGATATGATTCAGAGGTCAATTGACCCCGAAGAAACGTGTCACTACTCAGAACCCATACAGATTATCACCGCGAGGGTGATAATTCGAGATAAGTATTGCGTCTATTGGAGTTGATTGACGTGAGCAGAGTCAATTCCGAGACGATTCAAATGTCAATGGACCCTGATACACTCTTGACGGGCCTGATGGCCACGACAGAGAAGTTCTTGAAACACATTCGACGAGATCAATCACATACATACGAACGATTGATGGCAACATATTGAGCAGATCGAAGTGCTAGCGAAGCCCTCATTGACGATACCGTTGTCCCCGTCGATCCATCGATTCTACGATAGTTACCCCTGAATGCATCAAGTGCACTTAACGATCACTTTTCAACGATCTGAGCGGGAGCTCTGAAGCGCACTTGACGATTACTTTCCTGCGATCTGAGCGGAAGCTCCGAAGCGTACCTATCACGTGTTAGCATCCACGAACGAAGCTGCAAGCTCACTTTCGGAGCGTCAGCATTGCACAGATGAAATGCACTTACGGAGAATGATTACACGAGTACAGAAGTGCACTTACAACGATCACATTCCTATGAGACCCGATTGAGTTATCCATCCTACGATGCTACCAAGGCCAATGAAGCCAAATGATATTATACGATTACATACGAATCGAATGAGCCATGAAGGCTTAAGTTCTACGGCTATGACTCCAAGCGAGTCAACGAGATAGTTGAGCAGAGATCACAGATTATTCTGCAGTTCCGAATGGGAAGTATACCTATCCCAAATGTTCTAAAGTGTCAAGCAGATCAAGCAGATACCCCATTGTGCGACTTAACGAAATGTGAACAAAATCACACCTCAAGTCATCGTATCCCCTAGCGGGAATGGATGCACTTCAAAGTCATCGTATCCCCTAGCGGGAATGGATGCGCTTCAGGGTCGTCGTATCCCCTAGCGGGAATGGACGCATCCTCTCCTCCATATCCCTGATCAGGATTGGGCAAATGGTTATCCTTTTGTATATAGGAGAATATGATAGCCCTTCGGTTGACGAACCGGAGGTGCTGGTCGTGCCTATGGCACACGACCTGGTTCTAGGCTTGCCTTGTTCAAGGCTAGAAACCCTGAGGTTGACTGGACATCCAGTCGACTGCTAGCTCTGCGGACCCCTAACGGAGAAAACAGGTTAAAGGCCGCATACTCAAATGAGCCCGTGGCACTCCCGGCGGCCACCCAGGTGACATCGTAGACTCCACAGGTGGAGGGCGGAGTTCCAGACACATATCTGCTTGGAGCCGCCACATTCGGGAGTCTCATAGCTAGCGATGAGATTCTCGAGGCATTTGTCATATGACTTGGCGATTGCACAGGGTTGCTGGGAGCTGCCATGGAAGGCACCACTCATGTGGGAGAAGTCCCTGGAGCTGGATGCGTGAGCAGGAGCAGCAGCGGTAGTTGCGACAGAAGAGTTACACATTGATGGTGCTTGAATCACTGCTAACGGCTCGCCGAGTCACGAAGGGAGGAGGCACGCCACGGTCATGCTCCATTGTGTCGGGCCGGCTGGTACCGCTACTCTCGGGAATTCCTACCCTCCATCAGACGAAGTTGAAAGCACACAGCTAATGAGATTAGATGGAGCAATTACAGATGATGGCGGCCATACCATATCTCCGCCAAGTATCAGGAATTCGTGGAGGTCCTTAGTCAAGGCAGAGACACTGCCACCACACCGGTCAATTGACCATGCGATCGACCCTGGGCACAAGCTGCCATATGGACGTATCTATTACCTGTCGGAGGTTGAGTCAAGAACTCTAAAAGCCTACATCGAGACAAACCTGGCCGATGATTTTATCCCGCGGCCATCATCACCGGCGCCAGCGCCAATATTTTGCAAAGAAGAAGGATGGCGGCTTGAAACTCTGAAGTTGACCACCGAGCTCACAACGCGAGCACAATCAAGAATCGCCATGGGAGAGCCCCGGAATGCAGATTTCTCGAGTGCAGAATGCAATCGTACTCACCCTTGAAAAGGATAACAAGGGTCTTCTTGCCGATATGGCGATACAAGATTACGTTTAAAATCTATCCTTTCTTTAAGAAACACTTACTTTATAAGAGATTCTACGAGACTTGCAATTGAATGCAGATACAGAAGCACGAAAGCCCCAATGATAATCGAAACCGTCTTATCAACGAGATCATCGACGGGAATCATTGAGAATCGACACCGTATTTAGTCGTCGATGGAGTACCGACTTCAAAAGAGGGGAATGATCGTTACGGAAACCGAGAAACCGCTACATCAAACGAATTCCGCACAGCAAATGCTGGAACAACTCACCATTACCACCGCAGTGCACCCATCATGCTACAGACGTCAAGTGCACCTGGCCTTGTAAGTGCACTTGGACTTGCAAGTGCACTTGGCTCGCAAGCGCACTTGGCCCCGTGAGTGCACTTGGCTCGTAGGTGCACTGGAAGTCAATGGAATCTTATCGTCCTATGACTTCACTATCGAGCACCTGGAAGGCACTAAGAACCCCACCGACGGCCCGATTATGAGATCAGCTACGAGAAGCCTGTCGGACGGCTCTTAACGACCCCGACAGTTGAACCCTACGATGATCTCCTACCGACGATTAAGAATGCCCAGGCTACTGACCTATTGGCGGTCGACGTCTCGGGTAGGCTAGTCGATAACCCAATGGCCACAGCCGAAGCCGAAGCCGAAGCCGGAGATGAGAACCAATGGAGTATCATCCCTGGAGCTCTGACCTACGAGGAGAGGATATACGTCCCTGCGGACGATACTCTCCGCGGTAAAAGTGATAAGTCTCTTCTATGTCAACCCTGAGTCCGGTAACTTTGAAGCTCATAAAATTGCTGTGTTAGTCTCTAGGGATTTCTATTGGCCTACGATAGACGCGTACATAAGGAAGTACGTCAGGGGCTGGGAAGTAAGTCAACGAGATCAAGTGCAAGTGCACCAAGAAGCCTACGAGCGAAACAGAAGTCAATGGCTACGCTACCGGTCTTCACCACCGAATGCATTGTATGCAAATCAGCAGTTGTGATGTCAAGCTGCGCGGAATGCGAACCAACTGCAATCCCTAATGGATGTATGAGAATGCTACTGCGATGGGCCTTCAGAGCCGAGAGCACGAACGCACCGAATTATATGGTATCTATGATCTTGCATGGGGGAATGCTTACGAATTAGATATATCAATAAACGAATATGCTCTGCAATTGGACTTTATCTCCACAAGCATCAAACGAAGCCATGACGATAATCGATTGATGTCGCCGCAGACAGTGGTGATTAATAGTATCAGGCTAGATTGTAGGGTGCGTGCCCTACAGCTAGGCTCAGAAGGGCATGGAGTGTGCCAACTCACTACTTTTATAGATTCGGAAGTCGATGGCATGGAGAATGGATGCCTTGATGCACCTGAAGCACACTTGGTTACTTTGTGAGTACGACTATATGGTACACTTACGAGTTAGATACTGCAACTCGAATGAGCATGTATGAATGCATGTCGACATGATGACTTCAATCGAGGGCTGAACGAGGCCGACACAAGTCTACCACCACTGGAATGGCAACGGAATGTCGAATCCCGATAACCGATATATGAGTCAACCTGGAGCCAATCGGTGAGACGCATATGGTCAATGCTGAGAGTGGAGGCTATCACCGATGAGATCTGCCATGTGCTTGGGTATACGAAAGCACAGAGATATGGAAACCATACGAATCCGAGAGCTCTCAAGAGCAGCAGCTATGACCAAGATAAGTAGGTCGTGCAATTATGCTCGTTGACTGCTGCAGCGATGCGATACCGGTCGCGATGTCCTTGCCCTCAGATAATGTTCACGAACACGTTCAACGAAAGGAATCGTGTACGATCGATCGATCGATTAGTCGGAAGTCGATCAATGATGACTTTGCCCGGCATGTCACGTGTCAACTACCATATAACGATGCCGAATGACATCTGCAAGTCGGCCAATGGCATTTACCGATTCGAGCATCACCGAACCAGTACTGCGGAGATCAATTGCTTGGATTCAGAGAAAGTGGAAGTCCATTTGGATATTCGGAACCTTGGAACGAGGCCTGCTGCTGGAGCGGCTTCGACTCGCAGGTGGACTTGGAGGAATCAGGGTCAATTGTACATTTCCTTCTCTTCTCTTCTCTTCTCTTTCTTTTCGTTTCTTATGGTTCTCGGCCCGGTATGAACGGTGTAGGCACGGGTTTTACCACCTACCACTGGAGGTGGATTTCCCTGTACACTGAATCTGCCGTGAGGCTGCCATGATAGCACTGATCAGTCGCGGGACTTATACAGATGTACTAAGGTGTACGCACTTTAGCATGTCTTTCTTTGTGTATATATATGCTGCAGCCCAGAAGGTCTACGGATAAAGAGGAGGATGATGTAATGGCAGTGCCAGGTCCACTTGGCTGCCGAGGCCGGGTAACTGCCCTTCATATATAATCACCTCGCAAAGTGCTTTTGGCATGCTAGCGATTATCTTACCTACATACTGTACAATTGATCTATATTGCTTTTTCCCGTTTGCAACCGTATGTATACGTATCCACCCATACGAGGCCGTACGGGGACGTACGTCCTTATACTTGCCCAAAGTATTCATCATTCCGGAATTGGCCCAAGTACCTCCTTCGTGTTGCTATATGTATATCATACAGAAAATGTTTCAAAGGTTGCATTGCTTTGTCGGTATATAGAAGATACTTCCAGAGATATCGAGGGTGAACCACTCCAATTTCTTTCTGCATTCTTTGTCTTTCGCGTTGATATAATGGGCATCTTAAAAGAAGATGTTCTGGTGACTGGGGACCTCCATAGCGACATGGACAGTGTGGGGAGTCAATAGAGTTTGTTGGTATTTTGTATAGGTAACTGCGGAAGTAACCATGTGTTTCGGGGATACTTAATAATAGGGTATGGCCGCCTACTCCTCAGAAGTCGTAAGTATCCTGAAGGTAATCCTCAGAGTTGTCGTAGTAGGATTGGATCTCGTAGTCCTCGATAGGAAGGTTGTGATATTCGGAGGGAAGATCACGTGAATAAAACCAATGAAAATATTCCTACTCAATATCGTACGTATGAATAAAGATACTTGCAAAACGGAAATCGCTTGGAGTAATAGCTCATTCGTAAAGTGCGTGAGCTTAAAGAACAATAGAATCCAGGTCTCGAAAATTCATAAAGTATATTGTAAAGGTAAATATTCTTAAAGTAGAAAATAACAATAATATTTTAGTGTCTTATCCGCTGATGTATTTTGACTGTGGATTTCTGCTAGAGCTTGATGTTTTACTTTGCGGGTGAAAAGGCAGTTCTTTTATAGAGCAAGTTAATCGTACATTCTCTATGACTGAGGCGTTTGTACAAAGATAGCTATAGCCTCCGATCGTTAAGCTGGTTACTCAATCTCGGTAGGTTGCACTACTTTTCTGTTTGACATTCGGCACATTTTGAGTGCAAGGCATCCCTTAGGTTATCCTTATGCCGCCAGTTATTTATTTATTTATATATTCATCATACAGCATGCAGCCCGCAGGCTGTGGCCAGTGAAGTACAAACAAATAACCAAGAAGAAGCATAACAAATGAAACTGAACAAAGGAAAAACGAAAAACCACTGGCTAGGTAGCATCGCTCCATAGCTTCCTGTCACCCCTGCTCTAGTTACAAAGAAATATTCAAAAACACTTATAGTGGTCTGTAACACACTTAGTACAATAGTGAGAAATTTGTCAGTTTCGTTTGATCTGGTCCTGCATATCATGCGGGTTCTCCCCCTGGAGTTTACCCTCCTCCACCCTTCCCCTTACTCCTTCGTTCATACTATCCCCCCACACCTTCCACTTCCGATTCTTCCTCCTGCCCCTCCTCATCTTCTCCACCCTCTCCCAAACCTGGAAAACCTGATTATTCAATACCAAAGGCCTACCGACCTGTTGCTCTTCTCAATTGCCTTGGAAAGATACTCGAAAAGCTGATGGCAAACCGACTTGCATATATGGCAGAAAAATACAACCTACTATCCAAAGACCAAATAGGGGGACGAAGACAACGTTCTGCTATTGATGCTGCCATGGCACTTACACATGAAATTGAACAAGGAAAGCAAGCAAAAGAAATCACCACTGCCTTCTTTATGGATGTAAGCGGCGCATTTGACAATGTATCCAAAGATCGCCTCCTCCAAACCCTACGACAAATGGGCTACCCAATACCAATTCAATTGTGGGTAGAACACTTCTTATCCAACCACACAACAGCACTGGCATTTGATGGAAGAAAGGAAGACCTCAGTCCTGTCCGAACAGGGATCCCTCAAGGATCACCCGCATCACCAATTCTTTTCCTCCTGTATCTCAGTCCT